>CAUYSK010128032.1:0-24638 GCA_963575035.1 Avahi laniger
TACTGATTTAATCTTACTGGTTTAATTTCACATTTTCCCTCATTTATACTCTTGTGATTTTTGTCATTTGCTTATTTGACCTCAGGTGATCTTCACTTTATGGAGTTTAAATAATCTTTCTACCTCTGGCAACAATTTTTACTGTATCAACCATTAAGCTTTTTTTTTTTTTTTTTTTTTTAGACAGAGTCTCACTTTGTTGCCCTGGCTAGAGTGCCGTGGCATAATGCTAGCTCACAGCAACCTCAAACTCCTGGGCTCAAGCAATCCTTCTGCCTCAGCCTCCCGAGTAGCTGGGACTACAGACGTGCGCCACCAAGCCCGGCTAATTTTTTCTATATATTTTTAGTTGTCCAATTAATTTCTTTCTAAATTTAGTAGAGACGGGGTCTCGCTCTTGCTCAGGCTGGTTTTGAACTCCTGAGCTCAAACAATCCGCCCGCCTCGGCCTCCCAGAGAGCTAGGATTACAGGCGTGAGCCACCGCGCCCGGCCGATGAGGACATTTTAATATAACCATTCCCCAGATGCAGACGAGTTACCTGTAGCTCTTGGTACAGTCTTTTTAGCTCCACTGCTGCTGGTCCCGTCAACTTGCCATTGTAAGACTGGAACCCGTTCAATTTTCCTTTCTTTAAATCTTCCAGTTGCTGACTGAGCTGATCAACTCTTAAAATTGCAGTCTGTACTTCCTGCTTCTTTTCCTGGAACATGGCACTGAACCTTTCTATTTCGGCAGCTATAATTGTCCACCAAAAAAGAAAAAAAACATCATTTAGCTGACATTCTTTTTCACTTCCATACATTGAACTTAACCCTAGTATCACCTAGTGCCAGACCTTGGATAAAATTACGATATGCTTAATCTAAAACACATGATGTGGCTGGGCGCGGTGGCTCACGCCTGTAATCCTAGCACTCTGGGAGGCCAAGGTGGGTGGATTGTTTGAGCTCAAGAGTTCAAGACCAGCCTGAGCAAGAGTGAGACCCTATCTCCACAAAAAAAAAAAAAATAGAAAGAAATTATCTGGATAACCAAAAATATATATATATATAAAAAAAATTAGCCGGGCATGGTGGCACATGCCTGTAGTCCCAGCTATTCGGGAGGCTGAGGCAGTAGGATCATTTGAGCCCAGGAGTTTGAGGTTGCTGTGAGCTAGGCTAATGCCACGGCACTCACTCTAGCCAGGGCAACAGAGTGAGACTCTGTCTCAAAAAAATAAAAAATAAAATAAAATAAAATACATGATGTGACTGCTCACAGAGCAAACAATGATATTTGCATTAATTGCTAAATACTCTTTTAAGGCAAGCAGTCCAAAAGCTAGCTTAGTCAAGCCACTTCAGAACCTCAATGTGCCCATAGAACGAACAAAGGCTTTGTGAGGGCAGAGTAAGCCACATCAGCCTCCAGCCTCACTGTGACACTAGCTGAACTGACGAATAAAATCAGAGTCCACACAGAAAAAAAAGGCAGTGTCTGTATGGCTCATGGATAAAATTTAAGCGGTTCAAAGAAAGCAAACACTTGTAACAAGTGAGCCTTCTTGGAGCACCCCCACCCCACTGCAGAGGGTTGCTGCTACCAATGGGACAAAAGGATCTTTCTGCTGCATCCCAGGGCTATCACTTAACCTAACCAGCCTCATCCTTTTAAGGCATATAACACAGCAAAGCTTTAGCACACTTGCTGTAGAAAGGTGCAGCCGGACTACGTTTCACTTGATCTGGGACTGGTGAGAGTGGGTGCCAGGTGGGGTCGTGGGCACGTACACAGATTGCCATTCATGATTTTACTGTAGTCCACTTGTCCTCTCATGGCACGGATTTTCTTCAGCTTGTTTTCCTGGGCTTCGACTCGTTCTTTCAATTTCTGAAGTTTTTCGTTTTCAGAAATAGACTGCTGCTGACGGCGCTCCTGTTGCTTTAGAAAATGTAAACGCTGTTCCTAACAAAAGAAGGAAAAATCTAATCTTGAAAATCAAATCTTACGATTACTTTCACACACTAAAAAGAAAAATTTGAATGTATTCCACAGTTATCACCCATCTTAATGAATACTAAAGAAACACTAGAGGAATCTTGCACACATCAGACCACGCGAAACTGAAATTACTGGGCATGTAAGTATGAGGTGGTAGGAGTCTGGGGACTTTACTATGCACGCTGATCTACACCATTCAGTTAATACAAGTGCTCTGGCAGAAAACCTTACAGCAGGAGAACATGCACTGACTAACAACCTCGTCATCACTCTCACGTCTGTGAAGTCCCAGCCAGCCTGAGTTTCCTGCTGTCAGTAACACGTTTCCTGTTGCTACAAAGTGGCTCCCAAGAATCTCTTACTTAACTTCCTAAAGGAAATGAGCACTGACCAGCAGAGGACTTTACACTGAAAAGAGATAAAGTAATCAGTAAGGAGATAAACCTCCATTTGCTAAGTGACACTGATCAAGGAAGTGTTTTGCTTTCTTCAGGATTAGTTTCTTCAAAAATAACGAAACATTTTATAGTCAAACAATAACAGGACAATCCAAAAATAAAAATATATGCAAAATTCTTCAATAGGTTTTTTTTCCTATTAATGTGATAACATACCTTAAGGATAACAGTCAACATTAAATATTCATGGTCCCATATGTATGCATAAAATATACCTAAATAAGGAGAGGTTTAAGGTATGATTATGCAGGCATTACATACTACACTTTAAGGTAAGGAAATATGTGCTTAAATATTTCAGATTTAGCATTAACTTGTGATTTACATTGACGAAAATATCTAAAATTTTTTTAACAGCAATACTCTTGGATCAATATTTGGAAAGAAAACAAAAAGCAGAATTAGAAAATTTTATAATTACATAATATGTATATTTCATCTTAGAAATCTTATTAATGGGATGAAATGCTTTCTAATTTATTTAACTTTTGATTATTTTTATTATTGTAAATCCAATAAACTTTTTAAAACAGTCCAACTTAAATTATTACTTTCATGAAAGTCGACAGTACAATGAACTACACAGTCATTCAATAAAGGACAAAATTGGATTGGACATTTGGTTATTAAGAAAATCTCTCTATAGAAGAAAGCAGTAAGAACCTAGCTGGTAATTTTTAAAGGTTCTCTTTCAAGCAGTTGTAGAACATTTTAAGATCATTTACAACATCAATCATTTCCAGTAGGCATGGGTGATAGGTCTGATTTTTCAATGAAGTAAGACTTAGCCATTATTTAGGAAAATTCCCAATCCTACTTTACAGAGTTTCAACAGCAAATGTCAACTTCGGTATACAATGAACATTATCTATACCCTGCACGGTAATGAACCAAACAATTTCCGCATAGAGGGCACATCAGGAAGCCCTGTTAACCAGCTGTCATTGTCTTCAGGGTCCCTGACCAGCATTTTCTTTTTTCTTTTTTTTTTTTGAGACAGAGTCTCACTGTGTTGCCCGGGGCGAGTGCCGTGGGGTCAGCTTAGCTCACAGCAACCTCAGACTCCTGGGCTCAAGTGATCCTCCTGCCTCAGCCTCTCGAGTAGCTGGGACTACAGGCATGCGCTACCGTGCCTGGCTAATTTTTTTTTTTCTATATATTTTTAGCTGTCCAATTAATTTCTTTCTATTTTTTGTAGAGACGGGGTCTTGTTCTTGCTCAGGCTGGTCTCGAACTCCTGAGCTCAAACAATCCGCCCGCCTTGGCCTCCCAGAGAGCTAGGATTATGGGCGTGAGCCACGGCGCCCAGCAAGGGTCCCTGATCAGCATTTTCATTGTGAATTGCTGGTTTTCTCTAAACACTAATATCCACTACACAGCTGGGAACATACCCACAGGAAAAAGGAGGTAACAACAGAAAGCATCCTTTCTAAATTTTATCTATGAATTGGATAATGTCAGCCATTTCCTGTTCTTGTGCATGTCAAGGGTCAAACGTCCTTGCTCTGATACCTTCTCAACTTCCAGCAACTAGAGTATGCATATATTATTACAGAAGTGATAATAAAAAGACATTGTAGTTAGCATTCCCGTGGCATGGTCCTATTTTACAAGTGTTACCCACGAATGTATGAACACTAATCTAAAATGATGGTGGAAGAAGGTATCTTTTGAACAATGTTGCCCTACCTCTGCTTTGATAAACTTACCTTGGCAACCAACATCTGCTGCTGATTTTCAATTTGCTGTTGCTGCCTAGCTGCCATGTCCTGGAGCTCTGAGAGGGTGAGTTCAACACGCGGATTCCCAACCTAGAGAGAACAACACACACACTGGAATGTATGCTCATCCACATGGTTGTCTTTCTCTAGTGTCAGAACTCAAACACTTCAGGATTTTAGATAGTGTCCCTAGAAATTAGGAGAATGCAAACTAGTTTATCTTCTCATAAGAACTTTTCCTAATTGTTGATGTTTTTATTATTGTTTAATGTTTTTATTATATATAAATAACAGCCTTTCTAATGCATAAACATCCAATACTATATTTAGTAAGAGGTTCGACTTTAAAATAAACCTTTGCAAATGTGCATTATAAATGACTTCCTCCTTCTGGAATGGCGATGTAGTAAGTGTATTTGAGCAAATGGGGCTGTCAAATGTTTAAGGATACACAACAACAACAAAAAAGTGCAGGTGACACCTAAGGACAAATGTCATCTCATTGTCATGCGGTCTCAAGAAACTGAAATATATAACAGATTCTAAGATACAAACACCTCAGTACAAACACCTTATGTATGGCCTACATGAAGAACTGACATATCATCTGATAGAGTTACGCGAAACAGATACCAAGGTAATGCAGAGCTCCACTCCTGTAAGCCTGTCTCCCTCCAAACCACGGAGACTGCACGGTCCAGACCCCCACGTTCTCCTTCCAGGTCCACATACACCCGTAGGACCCTTTCCTGTGTACCACTCTTACTGTTCTCAGTCAGTTTCAATCTCTGTTCCTCCAGCTCATGTCTTCTCAAACTTTTACGGTGTTCAAGCATATTCTTGACTCTTGAAAATTAGGATCTGTTCAACAGTCTTAATTAGAGCCCCCATTCCATTTATCTAAACATCCTGAAGAGGCAACACGGAGCAAGCCTCTTTTCAAAATTAGGTACTTTAAACTACCAAGCTATAGAAACTTTCATGTGAAAAGAAATCTGTTTATTCTACCAAAAAATAAAAAAATAAAAACCAGTCTATTTCTACTTTAGCACTAATAAAGGGTTACTAATTTCTACCTACTGAGATTTTCTAGTCACGACAAAAAGTATTTCTTGAAAGCTTCATAAGTTTTACTTCATAAAACTTTTTTGACTAGAGAAAAATTATGTCCATTCAACAAATTTTTCAATTTACATTAATTTCATAATTTTACAACTTCAAGGAAAAAAAATCAAAAACTATTATTCTAGTCTCTCTTTCCTACCAATGGCTTTGAATAACAAGGAAAAGAGGACAGAAGAGAAATTTAATTGCTCAGTATTCTGATATTTATATCTGTGAACAAGGTAGAGCTTGTAAAACTATTTTACTTAAATTAAAAATTATTTTATTTGCCAGTATATACATTTGTACCCTCTTTATGTTGCATGTGTTTTTCTAACTACAAAATTAAGATATGCCATATTGTCATAAGTAATTCAGGCATTGTATCTTATAATTATACTAATATGTACTGTAATACAATTTTACTGAGGTAGATCTTACACACAGAAAGGTGTAGTAAGTCACAGTATACAGCTCAATGAATTATTTCCCTAACTTGTCTCTGGCTACGATCGCCTCCCTTCTGACCTTGTTCCCTAGTTCCTGGCTGCCTGCAAAGGCTGTGCTCAGTGCTGCATGGAGCTTTATAAATGAGGAAGCTCAAGAATGTCCCCACAAGCCCAGCACTGGCAAGAGACAGAGCAGGACTGAAGCTGGTTCCCATCCCTATGTGGCAAGGCTATTGTGAAGGTGCCAGGCAAACACATTTCTGTATCCTGTCCATGTTCAATACCACTGACCAATCCTAGACACTGTGAGCAATATGGAAGTATAATAGAATGCAGTTTCCCTGTTTTCAGTGAGCCTCTATTCTAATAGAAGAGATGAGAATCTCAGAAGGGAAGCAGTAAGATGACCCCACCAAATTCAACTATGAGGAACAGAGACTGAGCTCAGGTTCCTTTACACTACATTTCACTGGGAAAAAAACCAGCACCTCCCAGGGTGGCAGTGAGGACATGGAATGTCACATGCACTCTTGCAAAATGCACTGTGCAGCCTGGCAACCACGCTGAGCAGCACATAAGACATTCATAAAAGCAGGACATTTCACTACACACACTCGGCTACCCTGGGTCCAACTGTCATGGGAATTATGCGGCTGAAAATAAAAAGATGTCTCTGAAAACCTCCCATTCTCAAACAATAAATCCAAGTAAGAAGCTAAACCCTCCATACATTATCATTCTTGACAGAAATTTCAAGTATTATTTCACAACACCTATAATGAACAAAAACATAATTTTCTAATTTTATGGTCTTAAATTTAAGATGATCAACTTTTTAAAAAAATGGACAAGTGTATGTTCTAGTCTACTTCAGATACAAAACTTCAGAAATTGCCTAAGTTAACAAAATGAAATAACAGGCCAGTTTAAGAAACACACAGCTTATTTTTAAAATGAACTTTATTTAGGCACGATGTACATACAATAAAACGCACACCCATTTAAGCTTTGCTTACTAATGAGGATCTGTTCTGAGAAATACGTCTCTAGGCAATTTGTCATGGTGGGAACATCAGAGTGCATTTACACAAACCTAGGTGGTACAGCCTGCTACACACCTAGGCTATCTGGTACAACATACTATTCCTAAGCTACCAAGTTACTGTACTGAATACCCAGGCAATTGTAACACAATGGTATTTGTGTATTCAAACATATCTAAACAGAGAAAAAGTAAAAAACAAGACATAAAAAATAAAAAAAAGAAAATGGCACACCTGTATAGGGCTCTTACCATGAATGGAGCCTACAGGACTAGAGGTTACTCTGGGTGAGTCAGCGAGTGGTAGTGAGTGAATGTGAAGGCCTGGGACATTACTGTACACCACTTTATAAACACTGTACACTTAGGCTAGACAAGATTTCTAAAAATATTTTTCTTCAGTAAAAAATTAAACTTAACTTACTATAACCTTTTTACCTTATAAACTCTTTGTTTAACTTTGACTCTTTTATAACACATACTGTACCAATGCACAAAAATATTTTTTAAACTTTTTTGTTAAAAACTAAGACACAAATACACACACATTAGTCTAGGTCTACACAGGGTCAGGATCTACCCCTACATTGTGTCCCATTGGAAGGTCTTCAGGGGCAGTAACACACATGGGGCTGTCATCTCCTATGATAGCAGTGCCTTCTTCTAGAATGCCTCCTGAAGGGCCTGAGGCTGTTTTCCAGTTAACTTTTTGTTTTAGTAAGTAGGAGTACACTCTAATGATAAAAAGTATAGCATATATAGCAAGTCCATAAACCAGTAACACAGTCATTTATTATCAAGTATTATGTGCCATACATGATTGTAAGTGCTAGATTTTAATAAGACTGGCAGCGCAGATCTGTTTACATCAGCATCGCCACAAACATGAGCAATGTATTGCTCTACGATGTCACGATGGCTGAATCATCACTAGGCAACAGGAATTTTTCAGTAATCTTATGGGACCAGCATTGTGTATGTGGTCCATCGCTGACTGAAATGTTATTATGCAGCACATGACCATATACTGCTGGATGTGGAGTTTTTATGTGTTTGTTGTTGTTGTTGTTGTTGTTTTTAGAGACAGGGTCTCACTATATTGTCCAGGCTGAATTCAAATTCCTGGGCTCAAGCGATTCTCCCACCTTAGCCTCCCGAATAGCTGGAACTACAGGCGCTCACCACCACTCCCAGCCTGTTGAATGTGTTGTGACAATTGCATATCCAGTGTAATCACCACCCAGTCAAGATATAGAACATTTCCATCACTCCAGAAAATTCCCTACTGTTCTTCCCAGTTGATTCCCATCCCTTCCCAAGGCAAGCACTGAACTGTGGGGTTTTGTTGCTGTTGTTACTTTGACATGATAGACTTTTCTGTTTATTCTAGAATCTCATATATATGGAATCATACAGTGTGTACTTCTTTGCGTTTGGCTTCTTTCACTCGCTGTAATGTTTCTGATACTCATTCATATTGTTGCAGGTATCAGTAATCTGTTCTTTTTCATTTCTGCATAGTATTCCACCGCATGGATGTATCACATTTTGTATATCCATTTCTCTGTTGATGGACAACAGGTGGGTTGTTTCCACTTTGTGGCTATCAGGAATAAAGTCAATATGTAAATTAATGTACCAATATTTATGTGGATAAACATTTTTGTTTCTCTTAGGTAATCAATGTTAAAAAGTAGAATAGGTGGGTCATGTGGTAAGGGTATGTGGAACTGACAGAAACTGCCATACTGTTTTCCAAAGTGAAGTGTGAATTTATACTCTCACCAGCAACTCATGTGAGTTCTAGCTCCTCTCTATCCTTGCCAACACTTGGTGTTGTCAAAAGTTTGGATTTTAGGCCAGGTGAGGTGGCTCATATCTGTAATCCTAACACTTGGGGAGGCCAAGGCAGGGGTATTGCTTGAGGCCAAGAGTGTGAGACCAGTCTAAGCAAAAGCAAGTCCCCCATCTCTACAAAAAAATAGAAAAATTAGCCGGTCATGGTGGCATGTGCCTGTAGTCCCAGACACTCAGGAGGCTGAGGCAGGAGGATCGTTTGAGGCCAGGAGTACAAGACCAGCCCAAGCAACATAGTGAGACCCCCATCTCTACAAAAAAATTTAAAAATTACCTGGGTGTGGTGGTACAGGCCTGTCCCAGCTACTCAAGAAGCTGAGGCAGGAGGATCGCCTGAGCCCAGGAGCTCAAGGTTGCAGCGAGCCATTATCGCACTATTGTATTCCAGCCTGGGCGACAGAGCAAGACCTTGTCTCTAATTAATTAATCAATTAATTAATAAGTTAACCTCTTTGCAAAGAAAGGATTTCATATAAATGGTATTTTGATAAGTAATGAAAAATTAGCATAAATATGTCCATAATTAAACTATCAACCCCTAATGTGCTACAATCAGATTTTCAACAAATAAGCTAGCCCATGATTTTTCAAAAGTCAGATATGAAAAAAGAAAAAATAAAGTTAGATATGAAAACGGGGCTTATTTCCCATATAAGTCTCTCATCTGTACTAATTACGTGTATGAGTCATGACTCAGAAAGCTATCAAAATAAATTATGTTTAAAAAACAGGCTATCAGCTGGGCGCAGTGGCTCATGCCTGTAATCTCAGCACTCTGGGAGGCCGAGGCGGGTGTATTGCTCAAGGTCAGGAGTTTGAGACCAGCCTGAGCAAGAGTGAGACCCCGTCTCTACTAAAAAATAGAAAGAAATGATCTGGACAACTAAAAATATATGTATATAAAAAAAATTAGCCGGGCATGGTGGCACATACCTGTAGTCCCAGCTACTCAGGAGGCTGAGGCAGGAGGATCGCTTGAGCCCAGGGGTTTGAGGTTGCTGTGAGCTAGGCTGATGCCACGGCACTCACTCTAGCCTGGGCAACAGAGTAAGACTCTGTCTCCAAAAAAAAAAACAGCCTATCACACTAGATTTTTAAAGATACGGAGAAACAACTATAACTCACTTGGTAATTACAAGTGAAAGCTTTTGGTTACAAGTCAGTTGGTAATATGGTTTTAATAAAATGAATTGGGTTTTTTTTTTTTTTAAAGAGAGAGGGTCTCGCTGTCACCCGGCTGGAGTGCAGTGGTACAATCATAATTCATTGCAGTCTCCAACTCCTGGGTTCAGGTGATCCTCCTTCCTAAGCTTCCTGAGTAGCTGGGACTATAGGCACGTACCACCATGTCTGGATAAGGCTAAGTCTTTTTTATTTTTTGTAGAGACAGGGTCTCACTATGCTGCCCAGGCTGGTCATGAATTCCTGGCCTTAAGGGATCCTCCCGCCTTGACCTCCCAAAGTGCTAAGATTATAGAGGTGAGCCATCAAGCCCAGCCATAAAATGCATTTTTTGTCTCCTCAAGTTATGTTCTAATGTTTAAGCTAGTGGTACAATAATCCAGGTATTAAAGACATATAATAAAGTTTCTCAAAACAAACCACTGTAGACAATTATGTAATATAAAGACACATCTTTCATCCTAAACCACTAATGATATATTTTTGCATATTTTTAGTCTTTCCAAATATTAGTAAAACGAGTTTTACATTTTATTTAATGTACTACTGAAACATTTTGTCAATGTACCAGAAAGTAATAACTATTAAAGAGTGTAATTTTACCTATAAAAACAGAAGAATTCATATTACAGATTTACCTCACACAATATTTGTTCAGTTAATGACTCTTCACTATTATAGTTCTTGAAAAACCATGCCATTTTCAGACAATTTTTTTGGTAAAATGACTCTTTCATCCAAAAACACACTAAATCATGTTCTGTAAGGAGAGAGATTTTGACATTACAATTTCAGGCAAACAAATACACTCAACAATTCGGTCAACCCAATTACTTCTAATCAGAGAATACAATGCGGTACAATATTGAACTGTAAGTCATGCTTAGATGGACCCAGAACGTTCTGCTTTTGCTTTGCATTCACACACCAAGTGACTCAGAGGCAAGGGAGCATCTGTGTCTTCGATTCTGTTTTGTTGTGCACCTGTGCTAGCTGCTCTATCTGCTCTCAAGTGCTCTCCTGTTTAACTTTGATACTGTAAAGATGCTTTCCTGTCCTCTAACTTCATTTTTAAGTTCAGTCAGAGTGCAATCTCCCCAAACAGCACTGTCACAGTCCAGAAGAGAGAGAGAACATGTATATGTTTAAGGGAGCTGAGTTACAGTGTAACTAATGTTGGTTTTAACTATAAATGGTACTTTTTTCCCCTCAATGCCTAACATATATTCCTTGGTAATCAGTTAATAGAAAAGACTAGTGGATTCTGTCACTAATTAAACACCTACTGGAAAATGGGTCACTTCAGATGTTCCTAATCCTGATATGCTGATTTTAATATTTAGGCAAATAAGTTCACTTTTGGTTGTAACAGACAAGAATGTCACTATAATATTATTTGGAAAAAAATTCCCTAAGCTTTCAAGTTTCAATGAGATGACCTGGAATAGTTTGTCAGTTCATTGAGTTTTGCACTTAGTTTATATGAAGACCACACTTTACCCACCAGTGAGTCCAGCCATCCACCCCTGGCCTCTCTCCAAACTCCTCTCTTTCTTCCATATCTTGCTTTCTCTCTAAATTCCCTATTTCTATTAACGGCTTCAGCATTTTTGCAGAAACCTCAGCATCATCTCTGAGCTGGGCCTACCTTGCTTTGAACACAAGCTGCTGTCTAACTACTCGTTATCAGCCCTCTCACATTTGTGCTTGTCTCTCCACGCCAGAAACGACTCTTTCCCACGGCCATCTTCCTGCTGTCTACACTGCCCTTCCCCCGACTTTCGAAACTCTGTCATTTAAGACCTAGCAGCAATGCCATCTGCTTCCTGAAGTTTTTCCTGATTCTCTAAGGACTCTCTCATACAATTGTTTTGATATTCAGGGTGTTTATTTACTTTCAGAGCTGGGAAGAACTCAGTATTTTTTAATGATTTTAGAGATTCAACAATTAACACGTAACGAGTGCCTGCTGCATGTCAGACGTTCATACATACGACAGTTTATAGTTATCTTAGTTGACGGTTTCAAAAACCCTAGGAGGAAAATTCTTAAGCTTATTTTACAGATGAGAAAGTGAGGCTCTAGGGAGCTGGCTTTCCCAAGCTCACGTGGCGGGTCACTAGCATGCCAGGATCCCAGCCTGGATCTCCTTACGACAAGTGGACGCTCTTTCCATCACCCAGGAGGCACTGCCCTCGCCACCAGACTGTAGCGCAGACAAGATTGCGCGCAACCACCAGCCATGCATAGTGTCACAGGATAAACATTGGACCAGACACTACGAAGACTTACCATATGAAAATGCTGTTTTTATAGATCAAAATGATCAAACATCAACAATTTCATATGGTTCAAACTCACAAAGATTTCTCCTCCTTGAAAAATGTAAAAGCTAAAGATAGCTTGATTCAAGAATAGAATAACAACAACAAAAAAAGAATAGAATAACAAAGAAATAAAATAAAGATGATGAGAACTCTAGGTAACTTCTTACTTTTGGAAAATTGTTAGAAATGACAAGAGAGACTTAATGTCACCGGCCCAGTGATATGAAGGGCTTTGGAGGGAAGCAGGTGGCTGAGGCAGCTTGCTTATCAGCGCTCATATTCTTCCAGAGTTAAGTCTAAAAAAGCCGAACTCCATCTTTGACTTTCTTGGGACAACTTCATACAGCAGATATAAATGAATTATAAGAGGAGATGAACTAATTTTAAAAACTTAGGTCTGATCATTTTTCTTGAGAGATGGGTCTCCAGGAATTTCTTTTCTTGGAGAGTAACAATGTTTCTTTTAAGATTTCTAGTTAAAAAGAGCATTTTGCTAGCTGATAATAACTTCTCTCATTTATGCTATCATTTCAAGAAATGACATTTCTTTTGAATTGTAGTTTATAGATAATTGGATGGCTTTTGTGCTTATATTACCATACCCTTGAAAATTTTTTATTTTTTCATTTTTTTTAAATAATAGAGATGGGGTCTCGCTATATTGCCCAGATTGGTCTCGAATCCGTGGCCTCAAGCAATCCTTCCACCTTGGCCTCCCAAAGTATTGGGATTACAGGTGTGAGCCACCTAGCCTGGCTGAAAATTTATTTTCAAATATCTTCTTTGAAAGTAAGTCTCTGAGATTCAAGCAGTGTGACTCAGTTGTAAAGCACAGCAAACAATGGCCTCTCTGGGCTCTGTCTCCAGTCTCGGTCCCATCCGCTGGCTCCTCTCCTACTCTACCCCTGACATATAATTACTGCAGGCTAGCACCACAGGGCTCTTTCTAAAACACACCTTGCTTAAAATCCTACAAGATTAAGTCTAAGCTCTTAGGTAGACACAGACTGAAGTTCCCCTCTGGCTCCACGGCTCCCTCCCACCTGTCCCCATGCTCTGTGCTATATGATCCTGCATGTGACTGTGCTGCCACCAGAGTTTCATGCCTCTTCCTCCATGCCTTTGCAGAAACCTTGCTCCTTCCTCTAGAAAATTTTTCCTGATATCTACCTTGATAAAGTTAATCAAATCATATCCTTTATTTTGGTGCCTTGTTCTACTTTTACTACACTTTTTACACTATCATGATTTGTTTGTTTATGCATCTATCTCCAAAAACACCCTTTCTTTCTCTATGGAATCTGTAAGAAGACTTTATGTAGCTTCCACCAGACATCTTGCTTTTGTATCCTTGGTCTGTCTACAATTAAAATAAATTGGATAGAAAAGCTTTAAAAAGAATACGGAGAAATTCTAAGCCTGGGTGGTAGTCACCTGAGTGTCCCTTTAATAATTCTTTAAACTGTACGTGTTTTATACGTTCTTCTGGATGTGTATTTCACAAAAAAAGAAATAAAGAATTAAATCAAACGTCTAGTATCCTATCTTGTAATTTAATCATCACGAGATTTTTTTTTTAAACCTATAACTAGCTTTTTAAAGTAAGTGTAAGTGGCTTCTCAAGTGTAATGTCATTTTTAAAATGACAAATATCCCTAAAACAAAACTCTAGCAAAATAACTGGGATAAAACCTATTTATGTTCACATAATATTCGACACTGGGACATAATTCTTTTTTCTTACCTCTTCAAGATTATAAATTTTCAGATTTGGTGAGTAGTTTTATTTGCTTATTTAGCAAACAAAAAATAGGTGATAATAATATCAAGATACATTATAAACATATATGCTTATTTTTATCACATAAAATTTTCAGTAAAATCAAGCCTTTCTAACATCTCATTGTATTTTGGAGCCGGAATATTTCATATTCCAACAATTATTAATACTAAGTCTCCCAAATTAATAAAAGCCAATTAGATATCTAAAATACATTCCAGCTCCCGACCTCCCGCAATAATACCACAATATGCTATTTTAGTCTATAAATGTGAATTAATCTTATGATTAAAATTCAACCATATCAATTCAGTTCAATTCAACACACATTTACACACAAAGCAAAATGATAGAACAATTAGGGCTAGGAAGACTGGCAGAAAAACAGGGCTATCAAAGCGCACAAATAACAGTAAGAGAAAACACATTCCATGCCAGAAGAGCTACAAGCCAACATCATGGGAACTGCTCTATTTCCAACAGTATGGCTAACAGGACACCCCAAATCACTCTTCTGATAACATGTAAAAAGGTAAAATACAAAAACTATTTTTAAAAGCATTGCCGAGCTGGTACAATAGTAAGGAAGCTACGGTGACCAAAAATAAAGAGAAAGCACAAACCTTGGGCAATAAAGGAACACAGAAGCTGGTTTCTGCCCTGAATGTTTTTGCCTACCTGGACACTTGCTTCTGGCAGCTGCTGAAGTCCAGCATTAGGAGATAAAGACTTGGGACCATCCCAATGTGGAGAGTCCAGTAGGAGATGTCCATATACATCCAGTACCTCAAAGACCTACCATCTCAGTGTAAGTGAATAAGAAACATACCCACGCACATGCAGAAGGGGCAACAGTGAAACATGCCTTTCCCCATCATGTTGCTAAGTGGAGGAAGAGACCCCTAAGAATCTGTAACCACTGGACAGCCCTCACACAGCTTCATGATCCACAAAGGACAGTAGAGAGTGGGTGTCTTTTACCCAGTTACTGACTAAAGCAAATGCAAACCTTTCAGAAAAATCCTACCTTTATCCAGGCCTCAAAGAATGCTCAGAGGTAAAGCTCCAAGGAAAAGGAGCAGTTAGTTCATTGTCAAAAATCGATACATACAATAATCAAGGCACCATGACTAAAAACCAGTAGAAGCGACATATTCAGATAGAGAAATTATTAGTTATAGAATATAAAATAACAATGTTTAGTGTGTTTAAAATGAGCAAAAATCAACCAAGATTTGAGAAAGAACTAAAACTTATAGAATTGAAAATTTTAATGAATTTTAAAATAGCTTTATTGAAGTATAATTGACATATAATAAACTGCACATATCTAAAGTATGCAGGCCAGACACGGTGGCTCACACCTATAATCCCAGCACTTTGGGAGACCAAGGCAGGAGAATCACTTGAGGGCAGGAGTTTAAGACCAGCCTGGGCAATACAGCAAGACCCCATCTCTACAAAAATTAAAAAAATAAAACTAAAGAAGAAAATAATGTTTATAATCTGTATTTTTTTTGTTTTTTTTTTTTTGAGACAGAGTCTCACTGTGTTGCCTGGGCTAGAGTGCCGTGGCATCATCTTAGCTCACAGCAACCTCAAACTCCTGGGCTCAAGTGATCCTACTGCCTCAGCCTCCCAAGTAGCTGGGACTACAGGCATGCACCACCATGCCCGGCTAGTTTTTTTCTATATATTTTTAGTTGTCCAATTAATTTCTTTCTATTTTCAGTAGAGACGGGGTCTCACTCTTGCTCAGGCTGGTCTCGAACTCCTGAGCTCAAACAATCCGCTCGCCTCGGCCTCCCAGAGAGCTAGGATTATAGGCATGAGCCACCGCACCCGGCCTACAATCTGTATATTTTGACAAATGTATAAACCATGAAATCATCACAAGCAAGAAAATGAATAAATCCATCACCCCCCAAAATTTCCTCATGCTCCTTTGTAATCTGTCCCTCCCACCTCTTTGCTTCCTCTCCTACCTCCCAGGTCCACAGGCAACCACTGATCTTCTCTCACTAGAGATCAGTTTATGTTTTCTAGAATTCCACATAAATGGAATCACATAGTGTTTAGTATGTATTCCTTTGGCTTCTTTCTTTCAGCATAATGGTTTTGAGATTCATCCATGTTGTAGCATGTATCAGTAGTCCATTCCTTTTAATTGTTCAGTAATACTCCACTGTATGAATATATCATAGTCTGTTTGTCTATTCCCTGTTAATGGGTATCTGGGCTGTTTCCAGATTTTGGCTTCAATAAATCAAGCTGCTATTAGCACTCACGTACAAGTTTATGCAGACATTTGCTTTCATTTCTCTTGGCAGATACTTAGGAATAGAATTGCTGGGTCATACAATACATCTATGTTTAACTTTTAAAGGAACTGCCAAATTGTTTTCCAGATTATACCATTTTACATTCCTTTTTTTTTTTTTCTTTTAAAATCCCTCCCCTCCGAGACAAAGTCTCACTCTGTTGCTCAGGCTAGAGGGCCGTGGTGTCAGCTGAGCTCACAACAACCTCAAACTCTTGGGCTCAAGCAATCCTTCTGCCTCAGCCTCCTGAGTAGCTGGGACTACAGGCATGTGCCACCATGTCCGGCTCATTTTTTCTATATATTTTTAGTTGTCCAGCTAATTTCTTTCTGTTTTTAGTAGAGATGGGGTCTCGGTCTTGCTCAGGCTGGTCTCAAACTCCTGACTCGAATGATCCTCCCACCTCGGCCTCCCAGAGTGCTAGGATTACAGATGTGAGCCACCACGCCTGGCCCATTTTACATTCCCACCAGCAATGCATGAGAGTTCCAATTCCTCCCTTCCTCACCAGCACTTGTTATGATCAGTCTTTTTAATGTTAGACATTCTAATAGTTGTGTGTTAGTACTTCATTGTAGTTTTAATTTGTCCTTTCCTAAAGACTAATGACGTTGAACACCTTCCCATGTGCTTACGTGACATTCATATATCTTCTCTGGAGAAGTGTCTGTTCAATTTTGTGGTGTTACGATATTGGTTTTCATCCATGGTTTCTGGCTCATAACTCCCATAGTCCTTATTATAATGTTGGGTGCTTTAGGCCTCAGGAGATAGAATCTCTCTCTCTGTCTCTCTCCTGTCCTCCTTTTACCTGTCCAAGGCAAGACTTTAACCTAATTGTGGGTCAAAAGACCTTCATTCCAGAGAGGGTCCTGCCCCGTTCCCTGGAGGAAGGAATGCGGCACAGAGAGGCCAGGAAGAAACTAGACAGGCCTTGCTGGGCTTAGATCTTGTGCTTTTTGTCCGATCACATTTCTGCACAGTTGTTAATCATGCCTATGTAATGCAGCCTCCATAAAAACCCAACGGGACTGGGTTGGGAGAGCTTCTGGATAGCCGAATACGTGGAGGTTCCTAGAGCGAAGCACACCAGGGAGGGCACAGAGGCTCTCTGCCCCTTCCCTCATACCTCGCTCTATGCATCTCTTCATCTGTATCCTTTGTAATAACCTTTATAATAAACTGGTAAATCCAAGCGTTTCTCTGAGTTCTGTGAGCCATTCTAGCAAATTAAATCCAACCCAAAGAGGGAGGGGGTCACTTCAACTACAAATTGAAGCTGGTGAGTCAGAAGCTCCAGAGGCCCAGACTTTTGATTGGTGGAGAGGGGGGCAGTTTTGCGGATTGAGCCCTCACCCTGTGGGATCTGACACTGTCTCCAGGTACACAGAGTCAAATTGAATTAGAGGATACCCAGCTGAAGTCCACTGCTTGGTGTGTGGGGGAAAAACCCCACATTTGGTCACAGAAGTTGTCTTCTGTGTTGTTGATTGTTACAGAGTTTAGAGGAGAGCACAGTTTGGAATGTGCTTTTTCCAAAGCAAATCTTTTGCCCATTTCTTTTAAAATTGGGTGTTTTCTTATTATTGAGTTTTGAGAATTCTTTATATATTCTGGGTACAAGTCCTTTATCATGTATATGATGTGTAAGTATTTTCTCCAAGATTATGTCTGGTCTTTCCAAAATAAATAATATTAAAAGCATCTTATATGTACTAAATAGCCATACATATACAGCTGAAGATAGGATTCATTAACTTTGGAAAGTATCCAGAACACAGTACAAAGAGACAAAGAGAGAAAACACGAAAAAGAAATTAGGAGACGAGGAAAATAAAATGAAAAATGGATGTCTACTCAGAGTTCCAGAAGAAGAAAACAGAAAGAATGCAGAAGATGAAATACCTGTATCGATAATACTAGAGAATTTGATAGATGCCAAGGCTCAGAATCAGTAAGTTCAATAAAGCTCAATAGAGAAATCAAAAGAAATTCATACTGGTTCTGCTCAAAATGGAGGATTATTTAATCCTAATCTCAATAAATCCCAAAACTCCAGTAAATGACAGCAAAAAGATTTTAGACATCAAATAACATTACATCACAAAAGCAGGACTAACAAGAACAAAGACAATAAAAATGTTTGGGCCAGGCATGATGGCTCGCCCCTATAATCCTAGCACTCTGGGAGGCTGAGGCAGGAGGATCACTTAAACTCAGGAGTTTGAGACCAACCTGAGCAACAGTGAGACCCCATCTCTACCAAAAACAGAAAAAATTAGCCAGGTGTGGTGGCACGCATTTGTAGTCCCAGTTACATGGGAGGCTGAGGCAGGAGGATTGCTGGAGCCCGGGAGTTTGAGGTTGCTGTGAGCTAGGATGACACTACTGCACTCTAGCACTCTAGCCAAGGAGGCAGAGTAACACACTGTCTTAAAAAAAAAAAAAAAAAGGATTTTAGAAACTGGGGTATAAGGAAGGAGAATTTATAATCTTAACATTAGGAATTATTTATCCTCGAATGGCACAAGGATTATATTGAAACCAAACAGAAGAAAATATAATCTACACACCAACATTTATTACAAAGAACCCCTCCAATTCTCTCTCACCCATAATCAGCGCGTCCTCTACTTGCCAAGTCTGCATCACAGTGACAAAGCAAGCTACTGCAACCCACCATCCGTTTTATCTTTCAAAAGCTGACATAGGATCCAGAATCAACACTGAAGATACACAGCAAGTCTGCCTGCTCAACTCTTAGTGCAGAGGCGGAGCCCCTCTGCTTCTAGAGGCACCCGGCTCCCTGCCCAGGAGCAACAGTGGGCAGCAGCAGTGAAGGCAGGTGCGGGGCTGCCCTGGGAGACTTGATCCGTTTCGTGGACCACAGCGTGAATGGGAAAAGCACTTGGTGGACTACTGCTTTATAACTTCATATAACGTTTTGAAATATTCAATAGAAATGACAATTTCTACCTTGAAAATAAAATTCTTTAAAAATAAATTCTAACCCAAACTTATTAGTACCTGTAAAAAATAATTTTAAAAATTCAATTTAATTCACTATTACTTACTCCATTTTCAGTGCGTTTTTCTCCAGGTACATTCATTACATTTCTCTGAGTTCGTTGCTCTTGGGTCTGACGGCCACCTAAAGAAATGAAAGGATCAAACTTACATTTTATGTCCTGTCATAGTTTTTAAACAAAAGAAAGTGTGATGAACAACTCTGTAGCAGGCGACTGAGGTAAAACGAACTCAAGCCCATGAAGAGCTGCGCGCCTGCTCCTGCCCCGTCCCCTGCCCCGCTCTCACCTGATGCTGTCTGGAAACCATCCCACCTCAGCGCCCGCTTTACTCTGCTAGCATGCATGACTTCAAACGGTTGTGAACCTAATTTTTTTTTTTTTTAAAGAAAAGAAAAATATTTTCTTCTATTCCTTTCCTACTATACTGAAAAAATTGAAGAAAAATTATATTACGTAAGTATTGCTTCACCTTAAACCGTGTATTCTCTAGGAGGTGACACTGCTGCGCCCAAAGGGACAAAAATTGGTTCTTAGGGGGTTATGTATTACACTTAGAGAGGTCTTGTCCACTCTACAAAAAAAAAAAGAGCATCTCTCAGAACTTTTTTCTAATCCTTTTATGGTTTTATATATTTTTAAAATCTAGATATTTGACCCATCTGGTGTTTATCAAAAACAATCCCTTTAAACAGCAAGTCCTTTTGTATGTTTGAATACATTATCGACCAACTGAAGGTCCTAAGAAGGAAGTGATAGCTGGTGCCTAAAGAGTAAAACACAACCGTAAACCGCAAAAACATAAGCCAAAAAAACATGAGATACTAACTCACTCGCTACTTGTGAGTGAAAGGGGAGAAAAGTGTGAATAATTTATTTGAGTATTTATTCCTATTTTTCTTAAATTAACTTTTACGGCAAAAATTAATAAATAAAGAAGAAATCATTTATCTACCTTGCTCGCTGCTCTCTGTTGGCGAGTCCTCATGTCGAAGGAAAAATTTCACTTCTTCCCTACGTGGCCCCCACTTCTGCAGATGTTCATACATCATATGATCAAAGGGTATGGGACGCTCTAGGAAAAAGACCACATCTTACTGACTCTAAAAACAAAATGATTCCAACCAAAAGTTAAAAAAATTTTTTAAAAACTTTTAATAAATGTACACATGGAAACATATATCTAAATATTAGAATTCAAAGAATTTTGACTTTAATTGTAATGAATAAAAGCAGGAATATGAATGAGAAATCATTTAAACAACAAACATAAGAAGTTATCCATAAAAGTAATTTTCCAACATTAGAGAACAGTGAAAATATGCCCTTATATTTATATTTATCCACAAAACAGTGTATCTCTCATTCTTCAAAGAAACATAACAACTGATCAAGCCATGTTATTTCTGGAAATGTTACATGTGGCAATCAAATGTACAAAGGCTGGACAGGGCACTTCCTGGTAACTCAGGCAACATTATTGTGAATGTTTGCCAGCAAATAGTTAATAATAAAAATTAAATCCTATAGGATTAAATGTATTTAAAATTTTTTTTTAAAAAGCAAAGTTCACAGTATCTCTTTACCAATTACTTGAGAAGAGCACTAACACAGTTAAAAGTACCACTTTTATGTTTCTAATGCATTCCATTTTCCTTCTCTGTGAACTATTTCAAGTACTATGCCCATCATAAAAAAAATCTGGGTTGTTTTCCTCTTTCCTAGGTATTTGAAGGAGTTTCTTATATTCTGGATACTAATCCTGAGTTGGTTACACATAGTGAAAATAGACTTGTCTTTTAATTTTGTTGGTATCATTTTTTTTGTACAGAAGTTTTAAAAATTTAAATGCAGGCAGCTATCAATCTTTTCCAATTTTAGTTTGAGCTTTTTGCACAATAAATCCTTCTCTACTCCAAGGTCAAAAAGATATTCTCTTATGTTGTGTCTACAAATTTTAAGGTGCTATTTTTCATTGTCTTTATGGAATTTATTTCTGTATATGGCATAAAGATCTAATTTTATTGTTTCCTACTTGAATAATCATCATCCCAGAATCATTGAACAGTTTATTCTTTCCCCACGGACAAGTAAATGCCACCTCTGATACGTAGTGGGATGTCATATGTGAGTAGGATTTTTCTGAGCTGTCTCTTCTATTGGCTACTCCCCCATTTCTGTGCCAATCCCACAGTTTTAATTACTACCATTTTATACTAAGTTTTGCTACCTGGTAGATCAATTTCCTTCACATTGCTTCGTTTCAAAATTGTCTTATTACTTCTCGGTCCTTTGGAACCATTGTAATTTATTTATTAATAAATTTGGGGAGATCTGACATCTTTGTGATACTGAGTTTTCTAGTCCATGAACATGACTGTATCTTCATTTTTGTTATGCACCTTGTGTTCTTCAATGTTTTCAAAAGTCTCACCATAGAAGTCTTCCACATCTTAATTTATTCCTCTGAACTTCACAGATTTTTTGTTTTACATGTGCGTATTGTCTTTTAAGAAATAACCGTTCTATAATATTTTGGAATAATTTTAGATTTATAGAAGTTGCCAAGCGAGTACAAAGAGTTCCGGTATATCTTTCACCCACACTTCCCTAATGTGAACATGTTACATATCTGTATGCACCTGACCCTTGAACAACATGGGTTTGAACTGCATGAGTCAACTTATATGCAGATTTCCTTCCACCTCTGCCACGCGGGACAGCAAGACCAACCCCTCCTCCTTCTTCTCCTCAGCTTATTCGACATGAAGATGACAAGGATGAAGATCTTTATGATAATCCACTTCTACTTAATACTTTTTTTTTTTTTTTTTGAGACAGAGTCTCACTGTGTTGCCCTGGCTAGAGCGAGGGCCGTGGCATCAGCCTAGCTCACAGCAACCTCAAACTCCTGGGCTCAAGCGATCCTCCTGTCTCAGCCTCCCGAGTAGCTGGGACTACAGGCATGTGCCACCATGCCCGGCTAATTTTTTCTATATATTTTTAGTTGTCCAATTAATTCTTTCTAATTTTAGTAGAGACAGGGTCTCGCTCTTGCTCAGGCTGGTTTTGAACTCCTGAGCTCAAACAATCCGCCCGCCTCGGCCTCCCAGAGAGCTAGGATTACAGGCGTGAGCCACCGCGCCTGGCCAATATTTTCTCTTATTTTCTTAGCAATATTCTTTCTCTAGCTTTATTGTGAGAATACAGTATATAATACATATAACATAAAAAATATGTATTAATTGACTGTTCATCTTATGAGTAGGCTTCTGCTCAACAGTAGGCTATCAGTACTTAAGTTTCAGGGGAGTCAAAAGTGATATGTTAATTTTCAACTGCACAGAGGGGTCAGTGCTCCTACACACTCATTGTTCAAGGGTCAACTGTACTTAATAAACATTGTTAATGGTGCTGTTCAAATCTTCCATATTTTTATTTTGCCTGTTTGATCAATTTCTAATAGATATGTTTACAAATCTCCCATTTTGATTGTGGATTTGTCAAATTATTCCTTGTAATTTTATCAATTTTGACTTTTATATCTTTCAGGCTACCTGTTAAATATACATTTACTTAGGATTGTTTAAGCTTCTTTATGTCTTGATGTATTACTCCTTTTACTATGCCCATCTTTATTCTTTTCTAATATTTTTGCCTTAAATTCTATTTTGCCTGATATTATTATTACTATAAAAGCTGTCTTTTAATCTTTCTCTTCATTTTCACACTTTTCATGGTATTATGTTTGGTATATCTCTTGTAAGCAGCATATAGCTGGATTTTATTTCTTATTTCTTTCTTTTTATTCAATCTATGCTTCTGTCTTAACAGGTAAATCTAATCTTATGTGGTTACAGATGTTTTTGGATTTAATTCTCCCATTTTATTTTATGTTTTTAGTCCTTTTTTCTTTTTTTTTCTTCCCCCTCTTTTCTGATTTCTCTTGGACTGATAAAATGTTCTGTGTTTCCCTTCTTCCCCTCCTGCCCATTTGAAGCACAGTTCTAAGGCCCTTTAGAGGCACTGTATCATTAATCTTCATTACCAGTAGCAACCACAGCATCAAGTAATAAGCCTGGCCTTGGCTTGACCCAGGTGAAACACACCTCCGGCCCTGCTGCTCCCTGGGACCCCAACTCCCAACTCCGCTGCCTGCTTCCGGCAGAGGCAGGAGGATCGCACTTTGGTCCTCCTTGCTGCCTTGCGCTTTCGCTCCACAGCAGGTGCACAGGGATGTTTGTCTTCATTATCGTTTTTTTTTTTTAATGTGAGAATATCTTTTTAATTTTTATATATTTTACTCTTTATTGGCTTAGAGCAGAAGGGGTGCTTTAAAGCACAAATCTAATGCACCAATTTGGCCAGTCTTAATTTTTGAGATTGGTTTGAATCTTGTACATTCACTGCCTTTAAACTATGTTTATATTTTGTAGAAAAACAAAAAAGATCCACACAAACCCACACCATGACTTCCTCTGGCATCCTCACCTACAGGCCATCCTAGTGGTGTTCTTTTTAGCTCATAAATCCTGCAAGGACAGAGAGTTCTACCCCTAAAATAGGAAACTGGAAGGCCGGGCGAGGTGGCTCACGCCTGTAATACTAGCACTCTGGAACGCTGAAGCGGGTGGATCGCTCAAGGTCAGGAGTTTGAGACCAGCCTGAGCAAGAGCGAGACTCTGTCTCTACTAAAAATAGAAAGAAATTATCTGGACAACTGAAAACACATATATATAGAAAAAATTAGCCGGGCATGGTGGCGTATGCCTGTAGTCCCAGCTACTTGGGAGTCTGAGGCAGGAGGATTATTTGAGCCCAGAAGTTTGAGGTTGCTGTGAGCTAGGCTGATGCCACGGCACTCTAGCCAGGGCAACAGAGCCAGACTCTGTCTCAAAAAAAATAGGAAATTGGAGGGAATTTTTCATTCTCATGAAAGAATATTTACACTTCATGAGCTGACCCCCTGGCTCTTTGCTATTGTTAACATTAACAAACGTGTACTGTGTAGGTTAAAAGTGAATTGTACTACAAAATTTTCATATATTTTGCAACTCTTGCTTAGTTATTAAGTATGCCTTTCTTTTTTTTTTTTTTGAGAGAGAGTCTCACTTTGTTGCCCTGGCTAGAATGAGTGCCATGGCGTCAGCCTAGCTCACAGCAAGCTCATACTCCTGGGCTCAAGCTATCTTACTGCCTCAGGCTCCTGAGTAGCTGGGACTACAGGCATGCGCCACCATGCCCGGCTAATTTTTTCTATATCAAAACTTTGGAAATTTTTCTTTGTTGGCAAGATTGAGTAAAACAGTCGTTCTCATGCATTGCTGGTAAGGATGCAAAGCAGTATAACCAGTATGGTAAGAAATTTGGTGAGGCAACATCTGG
>CAUYSK010128033.1:0-33941 GCA_963575035.1 Avahi laniger
GAGTGCCGTGGCATCAGCCTAGCTCACAGCAACCTCAAACTCCTGGGCTCAAGCGATCCTCCTGCCTCAGCCTCCCGAGTAGCTGGGACTACAGGCATGTGCCACCATGCCCGGCTAATTTTTTTTATATATTTTTAGTTGTCTGATTAATTTCTTTCTAATTTTAGTAGAGACGAAGTCTCATTCTTGTTCAGGCTGGTATCAAGCTCCTGAGCTCAAACAATCCGCCCGCCTCAGCCTCCCAGAGAGCTAGGATTACAGGCGTGAGCCACCGTGCCCGGCCCATAATGATACTCTTAATGGGAACTCATCTGTTGTCTCCTGTCTCTTGGTCCACAAAAGCTGCTTCTCCTGTTATCTTGACTTATTTTTTTTAAGCCAAACCTCTTTCTAAAATTATCAAACCATTCTTTTCTGGCATTAAATTCTTCAGCTTTACATCATTCACTTTCCTTCACTTTTTCTTATAATGTCATGACTTTGCTCCTTGAGAGCACTTCTAGCATCATCAGAGGTACTTCATATGGGTCCCATGGTGCTGTCCAAGCTTTGCAGCATTCCACTAAATATGATGAAAAAACACAACAACTGTGAAAGAATACTTTTTACTGCAATACACTGGTGAGAGAGACTGCTCACACAGAGATGATTAGCATCACACAGGTGTTTTAAGTGGATACTCCCAACACTTGAGCTCACCATAATAGCAACAGGAAGTGGCTATAACATTATTGTTGTAGTACAGTATGTACTACAGGGAATTTTATACAGTTATGACTTACTACTACATCTTTACGTTTACATTTCTCTGGTCTATGAATGACATCATGTGCAGTCTGTGTTTGCATGCATAATTTTTGACAAAGTTTAACTTTTTATAATAGATTTTTGTATATTTTTTTATTATAAAGTGCTATGGGGGTACAAATCTTTTTGGTTACATGGATCGCTTTTATTAATATAATGCTTGAGTCATGGTTATAAGTGTGCGCATCCCCCAGATAGCATTCACTGTACCCATTAGGTAGATTTTCACCCATCTCATCCTGCCCCCTCCCCCCGGCTTGATTTCCAGTGAGGTTTACTTCCCCCTGTGCATATGTGTGCTTATCAATTAGTTCCAATTTAATAGTGAGTACATGTGGTGTTTGTTTGTCCATTCTTTAGATACTTCACTTAAGATAATGGTCTCCAGGTCCATCCAGACTTTTGCAAAAGGCATTAAGTCATCCTTCCTCATGGCTGAGTAGTACTCCATGGTATGCATATACCACAATTTATTAATTCATTCATGAATTGATGGGCATTTGCAAGATTCCACACCTTTGCCATTGTGAATTGTGCTGCAATAAACATTTGAGTCTTTTTGATAAAATGACTTCTTTTCCTTTGGGTAAATAGCCAGTAGTGGGATTACTGAATCAAAGGAAAGATTCTTGGAGGACTCTCCGCACTGTTTTTCATAGAGGTTGTACTAATTTTCAGTCCAACCAACACTGTATAAACACTCCTTTCTCTCTGCATCAATGCCAGCATCTGTTGTTTTTGGACTTGTTTTGTTTCTAGACTTTTTAATAAAAGCCATTCTGACTGAGTTAAGGTGATATCTCATTGTGGTTTTGATTTGCATTTCCCTGATGAATAGTGACATTGAGCATTTTTTCTTTTGTTTATTGGCCATTTGTCTATCTTCCTTTGAGAAGCTTCTTTTCATGTCCTTTGTCCACTTTTTAATGGGGTTGTTTGATTTTTTTCTTGCTGATTTTCTCAAGTTCATTGTAGATTCTCATTATTAGTCCTTTATTGATGTATAGCTTGCAGATATTTTCTCCCATTCTGTAGATTGTCTGTTTGTTAATTATTTCCTTGGCTATATAGAAGCTTTATAATTTAATCAAATCTCATTTAGTAACATGTCTCAAGGAACTAGAAAAGGAAGAGCAAGCCAAACTCAAACCCAGCAGAAGAAAAGAAATAACTTAGGTCAGAGCAGAACTAAATGAAATCAAAAACAAAACCAATACAGAAAATCAATGAAACAAAAAGTTGATTCTTTGAAAAATCAAGCAAAATTGAAAGACCTTTTGCTAGACTTATCAGGAATAGAAAAGAAAGGACCTAAATAAGAAATGAAATGAAAAAGGAGATATTACAATTGATACCACAGAAATAAGAAATATCATCTGTGAATACTATGAAAATCTCTATACATATAAACTGAATGATCTCTGTAAAGAGAACTATGAAACACTGAGGAAAGAAATTGCAGATTATGATACAAACAAGTGCAAAAACATATCATGCTCCTGCATTGGTAGAATTAACATTGTTGAAATGTCTATACTACCCCAAGTGATTTACAGATTCAATGCAATCCCCATCAAAATACCCATGTTATATTTCACAAATCTAGAAACAAATAATTCTACGCTTCATGTGGAACCAGAAAAGAACCCCAATAGCAAAAGCAATCTTAGACAAAATGAACAAATTGGGAGGCATCACATTACTAGACTTCAAACTATACTACAAGGCTATATTAACCAAGACAGCATGGTATTGGCACAAAAATAGAGACATAGACCAATGGAACAGAACAGAAATCCCAGATATAAAATCATCCACATACAGCCAACTAAATTTTGACAAAGCAGACAACAATATACATTGGGAAAAAGTATTCCTATTCAATAAATGGTGTTGGGAAAATTGGACATCCACATGCAAAAGAATGAAG
This sequence comes from Avahi laniger, assembly GCA_963575035.1. Taxonomy (NCBI): domain Eukaryota; kingdom Metazoa; phylum Chordata; class Mammalia; order Primates; family Indriidae; genus Avahi; species Avahi laniger. Next base: position 2,738 of record CAUYSK010128033.1, read on the forward strand.
CAGGATCCATATCTCTCACCACTCATAAAAATTAATTCAAGATGGATAAAGGACTTAAATGTAAGGCATTAAACCATAAGAATTCTATAAGAAAACAGTGGAAAAACTCTTCTAGATATGGGCCTAGACAAAGCATTTATGAAGAAGATCCCAATGGCAATCACAACAACAATAAAAACAAATTTGTGTATGTTTTATCATAGGAAATGATAAAATAGACTAATATCTACATATAATTTATGCATTATAACATACCTACATTTTTCTTAATTTTTTTGATATTTCTAGGTTACAGATTTTGTCTACAAGTTTTTTCAAGTCAGCAAAAAATGTTCCAATATATTTTTTGAAAAAGATCCACATATAAGTTAATCTGCACAATTCAAACCCTGTTTTTCAAGGGTCAACACTATTCAGCACTTTTAGAAAATAAAATTTTATACTGAACTTCTTTCTAAACTCCACATTATGCACATTTTGACATAATGCACATGTATGTGCATGTCTGTGAATGCTGTGTGTATGTGAGAGTGTACGTGTATGTTTGTGCAAGCATGCCTTTCTGTGTGTGTCTGGTTAAATTCTATGAATGGAATATTAATAAATTCATAGTCATAAAGCAATTTTTATTCCTCACTATTTATTATGCAAAATCCTGAGATTTTCTTAGCATTAAAAACACAATTTCTGAGCACAAAATTGCCAAGAATTTTAAAGGAAATTTTTCACAGGTAGTGCCTGTTTCTTGTTGGGGTTTAAACCATCATTTTCCTCTTTGGCTTAGAAGTTTTAAAACTCTTCTCTGTTAAGTTCTGATAGCACTTTAAAGTTTATGTTGTGAGTCTTGAGTATAACTGGCTAGATTAGGTCTACCCATTGCTATAAAAGCTACACAAATACAGAAATAGTTTCTTACATGACATGTAAAGAAAAGAAAGCACCTTGAATTGACTGCAAAGAAAATGTAGGTAATTTTATTCCTGCATTTATTGCAAATATCTGACTATAACTATGTGACAAAGATAATCCATATTGCCAGGCATTCTCCATAAATAGTTTAAATTTACTTACCTTAATTTTTTAAAAATAGTAATGAAAATTACCAAGGTAAACAGACATCAAAAGAAATCTTCAACTTAATGGGCTCCATACTTGAACTAAAGTATTTTCTAAGAGACAAAAAGAGAAAAGAGAAAATCATTTATCCAGACTGACATTGTGCATGCCAGACAAGAAGGATGTAGATTATGCACTAATTAGGAATTTAGTTTAAAAAATTAACCAAGTGCCCATCAATACATAAATGTATTAATAAAATGTGGTATATATATACCTTGGAGTTCTACTTAGTCACAAAAAATGATGGTGAACTAGCATCTCTTGTATTACTCCGGATGGAGCTAGAGATTATTCCTTGAGGTGAAGTATCACAAGAATGGAAAAAGAAGCACCACAAGTACTCACCATCAAATTGGTACTAACTGATCAACACTTATGTGTACACATGGTAGTACTATTCATCGGGTATCAGGCAGGTGGGAGGGGGAGGAGAGGGTGGGTATATTCACACCTAATGGATGCAGTGTGTACTGTCTGGGGGATGGGCATGCTTGTAGCTCTGTCTCGGGTGGGGCAAAGGCAATATATGTAACCTAAACATTTGTACCCCTGTAATATTCTGAAATTTAGAAAAAAAATTAACTTGTAGTGTAGGTGGAATTGTTGTGCAATGGAGACCCTCAAAAGAGATAAAACAACTTTATTTTATTGCCTCCTTGATATTGTCCTAATACTTTATTTACATAATTAAAAATGTAAAAAGAGAGTTTCTGCCATGAAGAACATAGCCTGGACTGATAAAACACTTAGATAAGAAAAGAGACATCCTCTCGCCCCAAATGTGTTATTTGTATCATTACTATTACCAATAAATAACACACATATATTTTGCTATAATTTTTCCATAATAAATTATAAATATTAGCCAACTGCCATCATATTTATCATGGGAATCAACTCATCTGTAGATTCAAAGATGTTCACCTAAATAACAAAAAGTTATAAATAAAATTTATAACCTAAAAATAAACTAAGTGATAAATAAAATTTTAACAGAAGGGGAAGGTAAAAATAAATGATTATATATCCATGCATTGGAATATTATGAAACCATTCAATTCATTATGTAACTTTAATGACATTGGGAAAATGATTAGCATACAATAGTAACAGCATAATGCAGACAGGAAGTATTGATATTATAAAACCAAATTTATAAGAGGTAATGAGAAAGAATTATGTCAAAAATTAACATTAGGAAATATTTTATTAAAAGAAATCGAATCATACACTCTTCTGAAATTCGCATTCAGTGATAGGCTTTGGCAAGGGAGGCTCTTCTTGCTGCTGTCACACGGGCTTCATGTATTGAAATGAAATACAACATGTAAATTTTATCTTTGAATGCTTTGAAATACGTGTCTGCACTTTTTGAAACAAATGTGAAACCAAATTTTAAGTGGAAAAATCTCACAACAGGGGCAAAATTTACTAAAAAGTCAGAAACCTATTGGGGTCATGTTCCAGTCAAGAATTATTTTCCTATTTTATCCTACCTGTATCAGGATTGTGTGAGCCATGTGGTTTTTCTCCACGCACGTGGTGAGGTTTGCTTTTTTAGGGGATTGGGAGGCTGGAGAGGGGAGAGGCTCAAAATCTGGACATGTGAAAATGAGGCGGTCACGCTGTTGGAAGTGAGTCCAGAATTGACTGGAGGTTAATGTGCTTAAGCTTTTGTTGCACTCTCTGTCATCTCTCCCATAATTTCACCAAAGAAGGTTCTGTTTTCTTTCTTAGTAATTATCGCTGACATACATCTGGCAACTTAATCCATGAGAATCTTCCTGTAGTTTTGCAAGGAAGTCAAATTTACCTTGCTGTAGGTTGGTGCGCTGAAGCATCCTTGAACTTTAAAGTTTAAGTGTATTTAGGCTGCTAGCCTGATTCCCACGGGCACTTACGTGCGGGGTCTGCTTTCACTGGGACTAAAATACAAGCTAATACTGCAGTGTTGATAAAAGAGATAATCTCTAAGGGAAACAGTGCTTCCTGCTGTGTGGCCTTCTTCCAACAGAGCAGGTCTATTGCACACTATAATCACAGATTCAAGCCTATTTCTATCAGTATTAATCAGAAATTTAGAATTTAAAAAGTCATTACCACATTGTCTTTTAGCTCCCTTTATTTATTACATCACTGATTTATAACCTTTTTTGGATCAAGAAGCCCTTTGATAGTGTTAGAAAGTATCTATATATGTGATTACAAAATGTTTACATACGACATCATGAAGTTCGAAGATAATTTCAAGTACATCCATGGGCCTCAGTTTAAGACCACTTGGTCTAGGTACTAAAATACATAAACAGATTTCTGTAGTAGAATTTTAGAATAGGGACACACCCCACTTGAAAGCTAAGCAGATTTTCCGAGGAAACCCTATGATGGAATCCTGCTTCCCCACTGATTTACATTATGATTGCAGAGATTCATATCTAAATAACTTTCTTTATGGAAAAATGTAGTAGAATGCACTCAGACACCAAAGTCCCTGAAAAAACAGTAACTTCCCAATAGCACACTTTTGATAATCAAAATTTTAAATTCGAAGAAAATACTAAGTAAACCTGTTGAGATTGTTGTAAGATGGGGAAATTATTTTGATAGAGAAGTCCTCTATGAATTTTTTTTTCCAAACCAAAATTGAGTTTATTCTTCACCTTCATAGTGTCTTAGTAATCCATCTCATAATATGTCTCTAGCAGGTGAGTTGGCAACATGGTTCATTTAGCTTGCAATTCAAGACAGCAAGAGATTAAACAGAATACTTTGAAAAGTAATCATATAAAAAGAAGCACAGTGGACCAAATGTCCTGGAAACACAGGTGAGAGTGTCTTTTTGACTATATATGACTACACCAAATATGGACAATGAACAAAATGCGAGTTGAAATGGTAAAGAATTATAAAGCACATTCTTATGACAAAAACGAGTACAATGGAATCAATGAGAAGAATATCTTCTGACAAAGGAAGTAGAGAAGAGAGAATGTATTTGGGTAAAGGAAAACATGATGGAAAGGAGCATGTTCCTGGATTATGCTATAGAGAACGGTGCCATCTAACGGATTTGAGAACATTTTTCTTATGCAGGTTACTGAACAGGCGCTAAGGCAGACCATCATATCTGAAGAAGATCTTGTTTTAACAAACAGTTGATGATTGACTGTTCTATGATAAGCTGAAGATGTTGTAAGTTGAGTAAGACCTGTGTCTACTTGAGCTCATCATTCACAATCTGATGAGGGGAGAGAAGTCAAATATAATATATTTGTGCCTATAAAATATAAATGACTACAAACACCAATTATATGCCATCTACTTAACATTTTACTTATATAATTTTCTGCTCTATAGAGTTCCTCTGATCTCCGCTTTACACATGAGCAATGTGAGAAATCAAAAGAGATTAATAAATGGCCAAAGGTCTCGTAGTTAGTGCCAGAACTGAGAATTGACTCCAAAGCCCTTGCAAAACAGCACAGCTTAACTGCTGTATGAGGCAATCTCTAAAGCATACTCTTAGGAGCATTAAAAAGCCGTGAAGGCATTACGGAAGGAGTGACATGTGAGCTAGGTCTGGAAGGATGCATGGGTTTTTACAATACAAGAAAAGGGGAAAGGCACTGAAGGCAGAATAAACAGAACCTATGAAGGTCCTGAGAAGAAGTAATGCCTGGTGAAGAAACCACTGAGGAGTAGGTTTAGTAAAGTGTCAGGATGTGGAGTAGCATAAAGCCATATGAGCTTTACTACTGCATGGTGTGATCCAGCGGGTTTTGAGGAAGGGAGGGATCTGTGTTTTAAATGCATCTTGCAGCAACACATGGTCCTTTGTGCGTTTGGTGGGAGAGGGGTGCTGGAGAAGGGGAAGAGGCAGTGCAGAGTGGGTAATCATGGGCAAGAAAAAAGATCAATTAAGAAATTAAGAATAGAGTATGAAAGACAAAAGTGGCCTCAGCCGAAACAGAGGGAGTGGGTACAGAAAGGGCCAATGCAACAGGGAAATTGACACTGCTGGGTGTTTGACCAGATGCACAATGGAGACAGAGAAGGAGGTGTTTAGGATGCTTCCCAAGTTAATAACTAGGAGGTAAGGCGGATGCTAGTAACTCAGTAACCAAAGAGGAGAAGCAGATGTGAAAAAAGGGAATGGGTAAGCATGAATTCCACTGAAGTGGTACCTAGAGAACATCCAGGTGTTGGTTCCACTGGGGTGAGCTGGAGCTCAGAAACAAGAGCAGGGCTGGAGGTCCAGAGTATGAAATAGCCAGCTTGTGGCTGGTAGAAGAAGTCATGGAAGGGCAGGGAGTGAATGAGGAAAACCATATAAAGAAGCGAGATGGATAGACAGCAATCAGCACAGGAGACTGAAATACAATGCTTAGGTCATGAAAGAGAATCAAGAATAAAGATGTACTAGGACACAAGAAAAGAGAGTTTCAAGAAGGAGGATGGTTCACAGCATCACACATACTTACTGACAGTCTGACAATATAAAATCATACATTTCTGGTTTAGAAGTCAGTTTTATCAACAGAGGATTTAAGAGTTTTGACTTGTAAAGTAATTGGTGGGTATAGTTGACCACGGCTCAAGAGACACCAATATTTTGATAACTCTATTAAATCAGTGCTTCTCAAACTTTAATGTAGATGTGAATCATTGAGGTCTATATAAAATACAGATTCGAATTCAGTAGGTTTGTATTGGGGTCCAAAATTCTGCATTTCTAACAAACTCTAGGCAGTGTTGATGCTACTCATGCTTGAACTCCATTTTTGGTATCAAAGTGCTAGATCAGCTAGTGCAAACATAGGCTATTTTAAGGGGAACATCACGTCCCCTAAGGAAGTTCTAATCACAGTGCTCTTTGCAATTTGCAATGCAATTTTAAGACAAGTGGTGAACACACAAAACACAATAATTAAGGCATGGTATATGAAGTTTGGTCATGAACACTAGTAAGCATTACTTGTAGAAGACAACACATAGGAGGAATTTGGAAGTTATTTTTTATTTGAAGGAGATAGTGTTAATTATTACAAAAGTTAGAACCTGGACTAATAAATAAAAGTTCTAGGGAGGCAGATATGTTATTTGAATGTCCAACAGAATCCTGACGCAATGAGTAGTGTCTTCCCTCCGTGCAAAGGGTTTTCAAACAAAGCTTTTAATTTAAGTGCTGAAAGAAATCTGGGAGATTATCTAGTTCAAATTACTCACTGATCTATTAATAACAGATGAAGAAGAGAGGCAGAAATAGGACTATGTAGCACTCAGATTATGTTGTAAAACTTGTTATTGCATTGAAATCTTGATGACCTCAAAGGCCATTTTAACTCTATCTTTTACATTCATAAATTGGAACAATTATGTACATTTCTTACTACTACATACCAATCCAATGGTTAATTTGTCAAGCAAATAAAAAAAGAAAATTTAGTGAATTTTGGGATGGGGGAGCTGATTTTCTGAGAAATATCAGGAATTGGCATCTATAATAATGTCAGGGCACTATCCAGATATTTAACCATGGGTTACACATGATTAAACAGCTATAAATTATGTCACGGCAAAACTGAAAGCTTGAGAGATCTGAGAAAAGTAATCTGGATATTAATTTCTACATTTATTTATTCAAAATTCGTTGTTATTAGATGTGAAACCTTAGGTTGGTTTTTGAGGGTGGCATGATGAATTTGTTGCTATGAGATGACTGTGGGACTGAGGGCTGCCATGAAACTTGAGGAGCAGAGGAGATGGGCTGGAAGGGCTGAGCAGGTCCTTGACAGAGCACTTACATGTCTGAACCAACAGTTGATTGGCTATAACTGCAGGGTTTTGAAGTAGCACATTAGTAACTTCATGCCTGCTGGAAATAGCGACAGTGTGTGGATAGAGAGTGGAGGGTTTCATGACCTGTTTTGGTCTTGGGATTTGACTGAGCTCCTAGGATACAGGTATTTCCTAAATGGATTTGGGAAATACCTTTGATGGAGTTCGAAACTGAAAATAAAGCTTGCTTTATAGACAGGAGGACATAGTCTTTGTTTACTCAGGATATCTTATAGCTAAATTGAAAAGCAGATGCATGTACATGCAAAATAGCTTGCGTTTTCCCATGAATAGAAACCAAATATGAACCTCATAATTTTCTTCAAATGTTTTTCCATGTCTGTGTGCTATTGAGCAATTATTCAGTCATGTCACATTCTCACTTCCTGATTCAGTCTCCAGCTACAAAAATTAAGATGAAAAACTTTCCACAAAAGTAATCATTATGAAATATTTAAGTATCTTTGGATAAAAGGCAGTTTAAAAACAAATCACAATGATTTATTACCATGCCAGTTAAGATGGCAACAAGACTTATGTCTTGTTAACAATAATTTGTATGCCATTGTTCACAATAATGACAAAATATATTGTCACAACAGATAAGCTTTATGTAATACAGTAAGATTTTGATTTAGTAAATCACTCACGTTAAGTCATCTAAATGTATGATAATCAAAAGTCATTGGCTGAATTATTGTCTTCCAGAAAACTTCTAAAGATACTCTGCATAAAATTGGTCAATTTAAATCTTTTCATTTTATATTTTTTGTTTAAGATCAGTTCTTTACTTATCTCGGTGGTAGTATACAGTAGCCCTTTGAGCTCTAGGGCTTTGATGAGCTGAGGTAAAGAAGCACATTCCATTCCCTCCCTTCTACTTCTGTTCAAATGCGGCAAAATCAAGTTTTCAGATCATAGCTTTACGACTGAAACCAAAGCAAATCAAACATGAATGAATTATTCATGTAATTTCTACTCTCCTTCCAATAATTTTTTTTTCTCAATATATATGACATATGGTTGTGAACCCTGTGAACACATTTGAAATTAAGGTTGTCACTCTGGAAATCTGCAAGACAATTACTACCATAGGTATTATGTTTCAAAAAAGTTAATATCTAGATTAGGATATATTAATTTTATTCCTTGATAACTTAAACATGAGAAAATAGGAATACATCTTATTTTCCAGATTTTAATAAGATTTCTTCTCAAAACTTGTCTCTTTTTTACTATTATTAAATATATAGACATTTTAGTTATGTTAGAAATTAGGTAATTTTCATATAAATATCTCTTTCTGGGGATATCATTGGAGGTGGTTGTCTATCAGTAAATCAGTAAGACACTTCTTTGAATAACTGTATAAAAACTGATTTTTTTTTCCCTAGGATCTCTTGGTTATCAGGAACTCAAATAGTACTTAATGGGTTGTCATGAATTTGACTTATTTCAGAAATGTCACTTGGAGTTATACTAAGCTCTTTAAACAGAGTTAAAATGTGAACTTCTCTAAAATATTTACTAATAAATTGGATAAGATCATTACAAAATTTACATTAATTATTTTTTTCTTACCAGATGAAAAACACTTGTAGAGAATTGTTTTAAATTTAGCCTAGGAAATTATTGTACTTGCTATCTAAGTTTTGTTGGAAGACCTTTTCTTACAAATGAGAGTAGGGTGGGATGCCATTGTTCTCTACAAGTGGAGAAAATATTCACAGCCCTCCAAGTACTAAATAACATTAATAACATTGCTAATTAAATCTGTAACAAGATTGAAATAGAGAGTACATGTACTTTTATAGTGCCATATACTATTCAGTTTATAAGCGTAAAATGGAAATAGCTAATTTTAGTAGTAAAAAATAAAATTTCAATTATTTTAAGAATTATCACAATTTATGATATTAAAATATTTTATAAAATCAGAATAACATTAGTGAAGAGGAGCTGAGTTGCAGAAACAAAATTCCAACAAAAAGTTAACTTACTAAGAGCATCCAATGAAAGAGACATACTTCATGTTATAAACTTCAGAGCATGAGAGTTTAGGAATAAAAGAGTAGTAGCTCATAGTGAGAATTTGGATAACTCTCATTCTAATCACTTTCCAAAAATGGTACTGAAATAAAATTCTAAACATATTCACTAAAACAACTAACTTTCAAGAAGAGCAGTCCAAGGAGGTAGCAGTATATTTTCTCTATTGTGTGTAGAAGGAAAGGGAAAATGATTTCGGGGGAAATTTAAATGAAACACGGAAATTGGAAAGTTAGGACTGATGCCCTCAGATGAAAGTATTGCCTCCAGGTCTTCAAACTGAGTTACGAATAAGATCTGAGATTTATTTTACCTGTCCCTTAGTCTACTCTGCAAGGAATGGGTATGTGACTCTACCAGAGTTAACCCCAGGAAAATTATGGGAGAGAGAGCTTAGCAGAATTCCTTTATGAAAGCTTGTACGTTCCTCCAATTGTTCTCAACCTCCTTCCTCCAAAAGAAGTAGAACATTACATAGAAGATATTTAATCATTAAACTATAGCTCAGTTTCGCAAGTAAGTTTTGGAAAAATGAAAATGAAATCAAGCATTCACCTTTCCCACATCAGAGTAAATAGTAGACTGGACATAAACTATGCACTATGTACATGATCAGAAAAAAAAATTTAAAGACATGAGAATTATGCAAGTGTGTTTAAAAAAAGGTGGAAGGGAGAAAGAAGGGAAGAGAAGGAAGGAGGAGGAGGAGAAAGAGAGAGAGAGACGGGCACACACATTCAGAGAGAGGCAATAAACAAGTTTGGAAAGAAATACAACCTAAAACACAAAGGAAATTTTCCCAAAGAGCTTCAAATTATAAAATTGTTTATGAAAACATAAACATAAAACATTTGTATTAAATGTTTACTAAATGTTTTTACTGTTTTTATATAAATTAAATGTGTATTAACTGTTATTCAATGTTTATTACTAATAAATCATAAAATAAACCATATGACAAAAATGAGGATGGTTGTTGAAGAGATGGGTTAAGTTGTCAGGGGGCCTGTCTCCTCATCTTTCTTAACAGTGAATGAACAGATATTGTCTGAAATAAAAGCCAGTGCTTAGATAATGATTCCGTGCTTTTAATGTATTAGTGTATTCAATGACATTTTTTTCTCAACTTTAATGAGATTATTTAGAAAGCTATATCTTGTGTTGATAAAACATTTTGCAAAGTACATATTTTTCCTGCTCCATTTCAATTTTTTGTTTATAAGTGTCAGGTGAAGGTATGTGTGTGTGTGTGTGTGTATGTGTGTATTTATATATATATATATAAAAAACATATACTATATATAATAGCTTAATTAAAAATAATGTATAAGATATGATCCCATTTTAAATGAAATGATATCTATCTATTATTCAATCATTGCCAAATAATGCTGCATAACACCCTCAACATTTAGTGGCTTCCAACAAGAAGAATTAATTTCTTACCCAAGAATTTGTGAGTTGCCTGAATTCAGTTGGACTTGACTCCATGGCACAGATTGGATTCGAATCTGCCCCGGGTAACTTCTGGGACCAGCAAACTCTTGGCAGCATATCCTTCTCATGGTGATGACAGGGTCAAAGAGAGCAAACCCATCTGTGCAAGCACATTTGAAGCCTTAGCACACACCGCAGAGGGACAGACACATCACTTACTTAGCACACAGCACTTTTTCTCCTTTGATTAAAGCAAGACATATGGCAAAGACCAGATTCAAGAAGTAGGGAATAGACTCCCATCACCATTAGCCATGGCGAAAGTGTAGATGTCGAATAATGCTATAGGGGGCAGAACTGAGACTGATAATTCTATCATAACATCCATTTATTTACCTATATATACAGACAGGAGAGAGAATGATCTACACTAGGGTGATGGAATTTTAGATGGTTTTCTTTTACTTTATTCCTTCCTTTGAGGAAGTGGAGGAGAGGCTTTATTTCTTAAATATTGCGTTATATACGATTATGATTCTTTTAAAAAAACTTTTATGGAGATATAATTCACATACCAAAAAATTCACCCTTTCAATGTGTATAATTCATTGTTCTTTAGTGTAATCACCCAGTTTTGCAAACATTACCACTATTTGATGTCACAATATTTTCATTACTCCAAAAAGATAACCATTAGCATTAGCAGTAATCACCCATTTATCCCGTCCCCCAAGCCTGTGGCAAACACTAATTTAATTTCTGTGTTTATTGACTCGTCTATTCTGAATATTTCATATAAATGAAATCATACAATATGTGGCTTTTTTTTTTTTTTGGATCCAGGGTCTCTCCCTGTCACTTAAGCTGAAGTGCACTGGCCCAATCACAGCTCGTTGCAACCTAGACCTGCTGGGCTCGTGCAATCCTCCTGTGGCAGCCTCACAAGCAGCTGGGGCTACAGGTGCGCACCACCACGCCTGGCTAGTTTTTTTGGTTCATTTTTTTGTAGAGATGAGGTCTCATTATATTGCCCATGCTTTTCCTGAACTCCTGGCCTCAAGTAATCCTTCTGCCTAGGCCTCCAAAATTCCAGGATTACAGGTGTGTGCCACCATGCCTTGCCAATATGTGGTCTTTTTGAATGTATTCTTTCACACAGCATGTTTTCTGGGTTCATCCATGCTGTAGCATATATCAATACTTCTTTCTCTTTTATTGCCTGATAATATTCCATTGTATAGACATGCCACATTTTGTTTATCCATTTATCAGTTAATGGACATTTGAGTGGTTTGAACTTTTTTGTTATTGTGAAAAATGTTATGAACATTTGTATGAAGGATTTTCAATTCTCTTGGGCATATATCTAGGAGTGAAATCATTTGAGTCATGTTTAACTCTATGTTTATTTTTTTCAATAACTGTCTGTTTTCAAAAGTGGTCACAACATTTTACAATCTCACTAGCCATATGAAGAGGTTCCAATTTTTCCACATCCTCACCAACATGAGTTATTGTCTATCTTTTTAATTCTGTTTATCTCATTGGAATTTTCATTTGTTTTTCACTAGTGACTAATGATGTTGACTATCTTTTTATGTGATTATTGACCATAGTATACATTTCTTGAGAAATGCCTATTCATTCCTTTGCTCATTTTTCAATAGTCGTCCTTTTTGTTGTTGAGTTCTTTATATATTCTGATACAAGACTCTAATCTGATATATACTTGCAAATATTTTCCATCATAATGTGGGTTAATATTTTGTTTTGATTATGATGCCCTTTGAAGCACAAACTTTTTTAATTTTGATGATATCCTGTTTATCTATTTTTTCTTTTGTAGCTTATGCATTTGGTGTCATATCTAAGAACCCCTGCCTAATCCAGTTATGAAAATTTTCTTCTATTTTTTTTTTAGAGTTTCATAGTTATGTCTCTTACATTTAGGTCTTTGATTCATTTTAGATTAATTTTTTTCTATGGCGTGAGGAAGGAATGAATCCAAACTCATTCTTTTGCATGTGGATATCCAGTTGTCTTCGTGCCATTTGTCATTTCACCATTGGATTTTCTTGGAATCCTTGTCAAAAATCAATTAACTATAAATGTAAGGGTTTATTTTTGGGCTTTCAATTCTATCCTATTGATCTGTATGTCTAACATTAACCTTACCACACTACATCTGTAGCTTTGCAGTAAGATTTGAAATTGAGAAGTGTAAGTTTTCTAAATTGGTACTTCAAGATTTTCTGTCTATTTTGGGTCTCTTGAATTTCCATATGAATATTAGGATCAGGTTATCATTTTCTGTAATAATGTTGCCGGGATTGCATATATAATTTTTTAAATGATAGTTGTTAATCTTCAAATATATGCTTTCTACAAAAATATTAGTTCTCTTCTTTAAATTTTATAAATATTTATACTGGTTAAGAGTCACTGTAATGGCTTAGCAGTTGTGAAAGAAATTGGATGTGGTATAGGTGGCATGCAAATACTTCCTGAGGCAAAGTACAAAAAGATATAATTAACATTTTAGTAGACTCAAGAGGAAGTTATTGAGATAGGTAAGTGCAGAAACAGTGCTCTAGAAAGAGAATACAACATGTGCTAGCACAGACATGTTAGGGGATATTGGTGTTTTCAAGAAAATATGAGTATTCACTAAAACTATATGTTAGGATTAATGATGGAAAATTAGTCAAAAGAGACAAACAAGGAGATTATGAATAATTAATCATGGATATGTTTAATGTTCACATTTTAAAGATCTGTTAAAATTCTGACAAAAATTAGTCATACTGTAGGACAAGTAGCTAAGAAATGAGTAACACATAAAGATATTAGTAAATCTTAACTTTGAAAAGAAGAGATATCTGAGATAGGGTTGATAGGAAAATCACGAACTGGAAAACCAACTACGTAGACTTAAAGCATTGCTAAGGAAGGAAATAATTTTATCACCTTGTACCATAAAGAACAGAATTTTTTGTCCACATGCTTTAGACATTTTGGCAGGTGCCCCAGTGGAACTGGACTAGTAGCTTAGACTGTCTAGAACTAAAAAGTACTCTGTTTCTATCTATTATCTCCTTCATCTTGCAGGCTAGGTAGTTGAAGTTCAGAGATATTTAGGAACTCCAGGGTTCCTGTCATATTCAGTGCTATATTTTTTTTAAAAAAATTTATTCATTTGTATATTCCCTTTACTTATTCATTGATGCAAATTGTTACTAACCCCCTAACTAGGCAGTGGGGAAAGAACAGTGAGATAATTCCTGCTAGGAGTCCCTTTAGACTAGAAGTCTAATCAGATATCAAAATTAAGGCATGTAATTATAACACAGTAGGACAATATTTATAATCGAAATGCTTCTGGCAGCATAAGGAAATGGTGCCAGTGGGTAGGACGGAAAGCAAGCTTCACTTCACTGAGAAGTGACATCTGAGGAGACTTTAGAGGAAGATACTGAGGTAGGGGAGTGCAGGAACAGTGCTCCAAAGAGAACACAGCATGTACCAGCACAGAAATTTGAGGGCATTTTGGTGTTTTCAGGAAACCACAGGTATCCACTAGAGCTGTATGTTAGGTCTGATGGTGCCAAGTGAGCAGAAAGTAGTAAACAATGACATTATGAAGAATTTGTCTGCTATGCAAAGATTAAAATGCAATCTTGCAGAGTCCCATTATAAAATTTCTATCCAAATGACATAATCCAATTTGTTTGAAAGATCCTTCTGTTAGCGGTGTGGAGGGTGCATCTGAGGGGAGTGAGACCAGAGGCGGGAAGACTGGAGAAACGGAGGCTGTCGCCACGCAATGGGTGTCGAGAAATGATGAGGGGCTAAACTGCAGCAGCGGCTACAGAAATGGAAAGGTAGACACAGCTATGAGACTGAAGGCAACGAGTCTTGCTGATAGATTACACATGCAGTGTGAAGGGAAAACAGGACGTAAGACAATTGCTCTACTGCAATGGACTGATGTTTGTGTCCTCCAAAAGCCGTATGTTGAAACCCCCTAGCCCATGTGACAGTAGGAGGTGGAACCTTTGGGAAAAGTCATGAGGATAGAGCCCTCATGATGAGATTGTGCCTTTAGAAAAGGGTCCCCCAGGAATTCTCTCACCCTCTTTTCCACCATGTGAGGATACAAAGAGAGACTGGCAGTCAGCAACCTGGAAGAGGTCCCTCACCAGAACCGGACATGTTGGCACTCTGATCTTAGACTTCCAGCCTCCAGAAGAGTGAAGAATGAATTTGTTGTTTATAAACTTCCCAGTCTATAGGATTTTATTATAGCAGTCTGAACCAAGACACCTACTGTATTTTCAATTTTCCTACTCTTTCTTATGAATGCAAAGGATGATGATATTTATAATTTTTAACTGTTTATAATACATAATTAAAACAGTCTAAAATATGAGAAGGAATATGAATATTATATTATCCTTTTGGAAATAAGGACATTACATTAAGTGTAAAACTTGTATTTTCTGCTTGTCCTTAAACCAAACCCTAAGCAGACGTCAATGTACCTGCAGGGAGTGATACACCGAGGCTGACCAATTTGTGCCAGGAGGTTTCTCGCAGTGGAGATTCTCATTACTTTGTTCTTTGTATCTTTTCAGAGTGTACATAAGGATTATTAGATGAAGGAAGGAATGTTCAAATGAGATGTAGAAATGAAAAATGTAGACATGAACACCTGCCTCATGACAATTCAGGCTTGTTCTTTTATTTTAATACACATCACTGGGCAAAACAGTCCATCGCTCAGAGACAGAGGCATGAAACAGACATCACATACAAAACAGGGTGTGGTCAACAGTCAGTACTTCCTGGACTTCTGAGAAATCAGGGTCACATGTGTTTTTAATGCATTAATTTTTTTTAGCATATTACACAGTACAATCTATGAGTGAGGTTAGTTCTCATAGCGTTCCCAAGAGAGGGCTGGCAGCGGTGTGGGGATTCCTACCTTTATAGAGTAATGTCTTCTGTCAACATTTTATAAGTAAACAAAAAATAAATATTAAAAAAAAAATAAAAGGGAAAGAAAGTATTCCATCCAGAAGTTGGAAATGCTGGATTAAACACTGTTAAACAGGGCAGTTAGTGTAAGACTCAATAGAGTCTTTACTACGCTCATGAAAGTTGTAAATTGCCAACTGCTTGGCATTTTCCGTGGAGCTTTATCTAGCAGGCTTCTCTGTGGCTAGGACAAAACTAGGAAAAGGTAAGGAAATATTATGAAACAACACGAACGCTCATTTTATTTGTTTTTCATGTGGTCGGGGACAAAGCAGGTAAACTGCAAACTATAAAAGCACGGTAAATGGTATTGCCTGGAGGAGTCGTCTGAAGACACACGGCTCTGGGTACTAGTCATCTTCCAGCAGGTTAAAAAGCTTAGGAAAGGACAGGGTGCTGAAGATCCCAGTCCCGATTGGAAATCTGCGTCTGGAACTGACGAAGCACACCTTCAAGTGTGCTATGTAAAATACTAGAATCCACGTACAAATCAATTTGTGTTCACCTCATTTAGTAGTTCCCACTGAAAATAAAGACATGGTGGAAAAATCTGAGTTTTTTTTTTTCCAATTTCACATTACCATATAATCTATCACTAAGTATTTCATAAATCACACAACAACTTTTAAGTCAGGTGTAACTTAATTTACCAGAAACCAGTATTAAGACTAGTGAGAAAAAGAAAACCACTCCTGAAAGGCTTTGGAAATAAGAGGTAGGGAATCCTCGACAGAGCTGTTCCCTTTTGGACCTGTCATTTGAACCGACATATGCTTTTGCATAATAAAAATCATGGTAACACAAAACCTTATCAATCTTATTTTCTCCGAGTCCAGGAGAGAGATCTTGCATGCACACACACACACGCACACACTCTTAGTTTCTCCCCAAAATAGCTGCATTCTTTTATTTGATGATTCAATACATTTTTAATTCAAATAGTCACCACATCACCTACGCACAACATTAAGCATTTTACAAGCAAAGTATTTTACTGACTTTCTTTTCAATTGTCAAAGAGTACAATAAGTGAACTGGTTAAAGAATATACTTCTGTACATAAAAATATCCATGTATTTATACAAGCGTATGGAACAGAGTTTAAAGATAATAAAACCAGGACATCATAATAAATAGGATGTGTTCCTACAGCACAGCGCAGCACGCTTTGTCAGGAAGCTGCCAAGTCTCTTTTTTCAAGGTGCTTTATGTTCTTCTGAGCTAGGCTCATATTTCCCCAAAAAAGGATAAGGTTAGTAATGACTGGATCTGAATGTCTACTTTCATATGTTGCTTTTTATTTGCATCTCCAATAACAGAAGTGGAAGATGTGATAATTTAATTATTTTCAAAAAGTCTTTCCAACTTACCAATTTTGATTTCCCACTTCAGTATTTTAAAAGGCAGATTAGTCTGAGCTCTAGCACCATACGAGAATAAAATACATGTATTTTTGTCAGAGCAACAATATTTTATATCATCTTTGTTCCTCTGGCTTATAAGAATTCTGTTTAGAAAAATTTACCAAGCTAAAAATAGTTGATCTAGGTTGTCATAAAAAAGAATATTAAATACCTTTGGTAAAAATAGATATATTTAACAAGATTAGAAAAGCCAATAGTTATAATGTCAAAAGGAGAATATAAAAATGTACACAATAAAACAAATAAACCAACTTATAGGTAAAGTGAAGATAAGGCCACTCTTCTGTTCAGGTCTCTTCCAAAACACGAATGTAGTTCTCTTCTTCTAAATGGCAGAAATTTTAACAAGAAATATGGAAAATCCAGTCTTTTCTATCAGTATGACACAAGTTTAATTCATAGCAATACAGTTCCTTTTTAAAAACCACGTTTGTAGAACACAGAACATTCTGACTTATATGTGTGAATATAAGGAAAAAAATTCCAGATTTTCCGTGATTTTAGGCCCACAACATGGAGCTTTTGAGTTAAGCAAAGCAACAAAATTAGGTGCTCACTTGTACAGTTTTTCTCCCTGTACTGACATTAACCTAAACCATATTAAGACACTGAAATACAGAACGCAGCTAGTGGAACAGGTACACGGTAACTTTGTACTAGCTAGTGATTTACAACGTTTAATTTTTTTTCCATGATTGAAGACCTTTTCTCCTGTCCTTTGGGCCTTCTCTCAAAAGAGCTGTTGCACAACTCCTCGTTCCGTTTGGTGTCTCCTCTTTTAGAATGCACTGTAAATCTTGAAGGTGAAAGTTCCTTGAAGCAACAACCGAGATTAAGGATGGAGATAACGCATAAGTTCTCTAACAGAATCAGCCGCCGCACTGCACAGCTCTGCGCCGGCGCTGCTGGTGGTGATTATCCTCCTGTGTTCCCTCTGCACACACAGTCACACTCCTCGTGGTGCTCCAGGGCCACGTCCGTGAGCGATTTGTGCAATCCCCGGACACCGATCTTTGGTCTCAACTGAAGGACCTGAAAGGGAACAATGGAAGCCACCTTTAAAACTCAACGAATGTCTATCACTTTTGATTTCATGGGCAAGTAACATTTCAGAAAAGAATCTTGAGGCCCAAGAAAGATTTACAAATTTTAATTTCTCCTAGAGAAGACATCATGAAAACATCCTCCCACCAAAAAATATGTATAAGCTATTATCATCATTTCATGAAAGACAGGACCCTTCAAATGCCAACAATGTAGAAGCACTCTGCCTCCGAATAAAGAACAGTCCTCAAATTGAAAAACTCACTGTGCACTCTTCATTTTACTTATCTAACTATACCAAAAAAATTTCACCTTAAGTATTTTAGAACCACTAATACACAATTCGTTTTTGTTTGTTGGTTTCTTTCACTCATTCATTTATTCACACATTGAACAAATATTTATACTCAAAGCAATACACTCAAGTGCAGGAAAACTGTGGAAAGAAACATGATCACTCCACAGCTGAGTTTGCTCAATTATGCCACTCATTAATTTTCTTGGCTACACTTCAAGTCCTCTATAAACTTGATGAGATGGATTAGATGTACTTCATAGACATCAGCCTAAGTCACAGCTAACTTTCTGCAGCTGGATCCTACTGTGCAGTGTAAGGAGGTTTGGCAATAATAACAATAATGCCCCTATTAAATAAAGTTATTTGCAGTTTGGGTTGTCAGGATTTTAATTAAAAATACAGCAAAATAGACACAGATACTAAACATATTTCCTCTTAGTATTGTGACAAAGAGATACAGCTTTGTATTCTATAAGAGATGATCTGAAGTATTCGATAGTAGCTACCTATTCAAGTATATTACATTTTATTTCTTATAATACAAATGATAAAGTTTCAGAAGCTGTGTTTTGTTTGGATTATGAACCAAAACCAAAGCACAAAATAATATGAAGTTGTCTAGCTTCTCTGTTTTCTGGGTAGGACACAGATAACTTCACAGAGCAACTTCGAAAAGCTACCATTCTTGGAAATTTTCATTAATCCAAAAAGGGACAAGTCAAGTCTTATGACTGTTCTGTTTGAAGACTTAAAAAGAAAAACAGAGAATGCATACCTCACTGGAGTATGTGGTTATATCAGAGGTTAATTAGCTAACATTTTTTGAATGCTTACTGCGTGCCAGGCACAATAATAATGTTTTTACATACTTTAACTCACAAGAATTCTATGAAGTAATTTACAATTATTGCCCTTATTTTACACACAAGTGAACAGAGGCTTAGGGAGAATAAGTGACATAGCCTTTATCTGTACGTAGACCATAGATGAATTAATAAAGTTAGAGTGATAGATTATAATTTCATAAAAATTCAGAATATTACTTCTCATACATTCTATTTATTAAGTAACTTTCTTCTTAGAGAGATAAACTTCAAAGTCTTGTAACAAGTATCAGAAATAGTAAATTTTTAAAGTCTATTTTCTCATCTATTACATTTCTCAATTCCAAAATGAAAATTGCTCAGACTGTATCACTTTAAATAATATAGTCTTAGTAATTTGCAATGTGTAATTAGTAATAAGTAATGTGAAAATTAACCCAGGGGCTGCTGAATATTATTTTATGTCAGTACTGACTGTTTTTGAACAATTTAGATTTAGATTTAGATTTAGATTTATTCTGGTAATATTTTATAAAGATTTTACCAGGCTTCAACCCAGACCAATTAAAGGGGATTTTGGAGTTGAGCCCAGGCAATTTTGCAAGCTCCCTGGGTTACTATACTGTGTGGCCTCCTGTGAACCATCTCCCTGCTTTATGTGGTCGCCCCGCCCACCATCCCAAACAAGTGCTCCAACCACACTCCTCCACGCTTTCTTTGCTCTAGTGTCACAGACATTCTCGAGCTCCTCAAACCTGCCAAGCATGATCCTAGTACAGGGCCTTTGGGCTATGGTTTCCTCTGCCTGCAACACTCTTCGCTGTAAATGCTTATGACCCATCCCACAGTTTCTTCAAGGTCCCTAATCAGAGAGACCTTCCCAGACCACTTCATATGAAATAACAAGTACTTCCTCCACTCTCTTCCTCCGCATACTCCTCGTCTTCCTAACCCTGCTTTTATTTTTCTCCACGGCTCCTCTCAACATCTGACTTGCGTGCGTGCTCGTTTCATGTCTGCCTTCCCGTCCTGCAACGTGAACCCCACAGAGCAGGCTCTTAGTATCGATCTCTGTTACAGCCCCTGCTCTTAGCAGTACACCTGGCCCAAAGTAGCTGCTCAGTCAATATCGGCTGAATGAGGAAACTGCAACGTCAGCCTTATTTCTTACATAGATTTGTTTTGGAAGCATTACTAAAAGTTGATAAATGATTAAAACAAACAAGTAAATAAAAGTCCATTTTAAAATG
This sequence comes from Avahi laniger, assembly GCA_963575035.1. Taxonomy (NCBI): domain Eukaryota; kingdom Metazoa; phylum Chordata; class Mammalia; order Primates; family Indriidae; genus Avahi; species Avahi laniger. The sequence continues at coordinate 23,058 of CAUYSK010128033.1, forward strand.
TCCACTTAAAAATTTCCCTTAAAGCTGGAAAAATAAAAATGTCTCAATCTTTTCAACAAAGAGACTAAAGAGCAAAAAATTGTACGAGCTGAAGAGTATTTAAAATGGGACATATCAAATACAGTCGGCCCTCTGCGTCTGTGAATTCCACATCTGCAGAGTCAACCAAATGCAGATCAAAATATTTGAAAAAAAGCAATAAAAAGTAACAATATAATAAAAGATACTATAAATTAAAAATACAGTGTAACGACCTTGTATATAGCATTTACATTGTATAAGTAACCCAGAAAAGATTTAAGTACAGGTCTACCTGATTTTATTGCACTTTGCTTTATTCCACTTCACAGATGCTGTGTGCTTTACAAATTGAAGGTTTGTGGCAACCCTGCATTTTCTATTTGTGCCATTTCCTCAACAGCATGTGCTCACTTCATGTCTCTATGTCACATTTTAGTAACTCTGACATTATTTCAAACTTTTTCATTATTATTATATCTCTTATGGTGATCTGTGATCACTGATGTTACTTTTCTAATTGTCTTGGGGTGCCATGAACCACGCTCATATAAAACAGCGAACTCAATAAATTGTGTGTGTGTTCAGACTGCTCCGCCTGTCGTTCCCCGCCCCCGACACTGCCGCTTCTCCTCAGGCCTCCCAATTCCCTGAGATATGAGGATACTGAAATTAGGCCAATTAGTAACCCTATAATGGCCTCTAAGTGTTCAAGAGAAAGGAAGAGTAACATGTCTCTTATTTTAAAAATCAAAAAGCTATATCAAAAGCCAGAAATGGTTAAGCTTAGAGAGGAAGGCATGTCAAAAACTGAGATGGGCCAAAAGCTAGGCCTCTTGCACCAAACAGCCAAGTTAAAAATGCAAAGGAAAAGTTCTTGAAGGAAACTAAAAGTGCTACTCCAGTGAACACATGAATGATAAGAAAGTAAAACAGCCTATTGCTGATACAGAGAAAGCTGTAGTAGCCTGGACAGAAGGTGAAAGCAGCCACAGCATTCCCTTAAACCAAAGGCTAATCCAGGGCAAGGCCCTAACTCTCTTCAATTCTGTGAAGGCTAAGAGCAGTAAGGAAGCTGCAGAAGAAATGCTGGAGGCTAGCAAAGATTGGTTCCTGAGGTTTAAGGAAAGAAGCCATCTCTATAACTTAAAAGTACAAGGTAAAGCAGCAAGTGCTGATGTAGAAGTTCCAGCAAGTTATCCAGAATATCTAGCTAAGGTAATCGACAAGGGTGGCTACACTAAACAACAGATTTTCAATGTACATGAAACAGCCTTCTATTGGAAAAAGATATCACCTAGGACTTTCACAGCTGAAGAGGAGAAGCCAATGTCTGGCTTCGAATCTTCGAAGAAAAGGCTGACTCTCTTATTAGGGGCTAATGCAGCCGGTGACTTTAAGTTGAAGCCAATTCCCATTTACCATTCCAAAAATCCTAGAGCCTATAAGAATTATACTAAATCTCCTCTGCCTGTGCTCTATAAATGGAACAACTAAGCCTGGATGACAGCATATCTGTGTACAGCGTGGTTACAGGAAAGGAAATTGATCAACAATTTAAATCTGGGATTTGTTCCCAGAAGGTAAAAATAAAAAAATAAATAAAAGTTGTGGACTTTTTATTATTGGAGAAAATGACTGTCCCCTTCTGGCGATGGTCACAGAGGGACAAGTCAGAGGTGAGGAAGTGTGTGTGGCGTACGGATGAGCATGTCATGGAGGTGCAAACTTGAATCTGCAACCAATAAATTGACCCTTTTTTGCCACACATCTAGGTCCTCCCTCCATCCCGTAAGTCGAAGCCCCATTTCTATCTTAGGAGTTTTGAGGCTGCCAAACTTATTTTTTTATCTCTAGTGAATGCCTAAATAAGAGAAACTTTTAAATGCTGAAAAAACTATTTTTCCACTCTTCTATTCTTTGATCTAATGCCAAATTGAAATAGCTGGGATTATATTCTTTGTTTTTTTTTTTAAATAAACAAATCCAATGCATTTTCCTTTTCTTAACTCCTCCATCCTATCCCCCTTGTGGCAAAGTAGATCTCTACAGCAGCAGTCAGATTGACTACAGAGTTAGATGAATTCTTTATTGCTAAGAAATATTAATGAGTGAACTTTGTAGAACATGCTATTGAATCAGGCTACCAATAAAAGAGAAAACTTTTTAATCTTTTTCTGTGTAGGAATCAGAGTTATTTCTTCAGGGGCAAATGGCTTTGAATGGCCCTAGAGTTGTATAGAGTTGTACGGTGTCTTCTTTTTTAAAAAGTTCACTTTTTAGTGCCAATAATTATCTTAGAACACCTCTGCCCTTTTCCCAGCATATTGCTTGCTAATCATGCTCAAATGTCTAGATTGAAACCTGCCTCTCCATAACCACTACAGTGAAATTTAGGTAAGCCAGAAAATTGAAAAGTAAAATGCTGACCTTAACTAAAAAAACAAAAACAAAAACAAAACAAAACAAAAAAACCCTAAGTGATCTTAAAGACCATGGGAGATCAGAGAGAAGAAAGGAAACAGAGGCTTCTCTTTTTGAAGGGATGTGGTTACTGTAGAACTGGAGGAAGTAGAATTGGGAGGAAACTGTAATTATTGGGGCCTACAAGGTGTTTGTGAAAATATCCCCTTTAAAAGTCAGATTTGAACCCAGTAATTGCCTGCTTTGCATTGTGTGGTTCATACCATATGAACAAAACATTTCCTGGATCATTAGGGAGAGTTGGTGTCTGTATTCTCAAAGCTTTTCTGGGACCCCAAGGGTCTCCAGGCTACTAGTGAGATAGCTTCTAATACAATTTACTCTTTTGTCATTGAAGAATCCTTCTTTTGGGCATGGTATAAGTTGTTAGAGGGTCTGCCAAATTACCAATAATAAAATGATCCCAAGGCAAGACTACCTTGCTTTAAAAAAGCAAAGGCAACATGATAAGTGTTTCTTTAATATACCATATGTTACACTAGGATGAATACCATGCAAATGTCTGAGAAAGCTCCGCCCAGGCAAATGGAGTTAAGGCCGGGATATTTCTCAGCTGAGATTTTTTTAAATCTGAGAATCTGGTCAATGACTTCTGAAATAATAATCATTAAAAAATTATTTTATGCTTTAGATACTTGGTGCATAGTAAATGTATGCTTATTAAGCTGTGGATGACATCAGCAAATGCAGAGATTTATAGTCTCTTCTAATTTGCTCTCGTTAATGGATTGGGTTCTAAGCATTACCACATATAGCAATTAAAACACATTTAGAAAATTATAGCTGGGTAATGACCACAGTTCCTTATGGACTTTGGCTATAATTAGGCAAAGAGAAAACCATGGCCAGTACTTATAAGTTGAAAGGATGAGCTCTCCAGTCTTTCCTACATTGTGCTTCAACCAACTTCTAACTCATTAACGCAGTGATATTTACATCATTGCTGTATCGGGTTCAGAATCTCCTGAGAAATATGCTTGGAGGTACCATGACAAGATGGCAGGATGCTAAAGGGTGGATATTATATAAGCTATATTTTTTAAATTATTCTTTATGCATTTAAGAATAAAAGCACACTTAAGCATATTTAAGTATAAAAGCACATTTAAGATATTTCATAATAAAATTATAAAAGTTGAGTGTTCAATAATTCCCAAAATGCACAGAAAAGAGAGTAGAAGCAAGTTTTGGGGGGTAATTCCTGGACTACATTAAAAAATGACAGCCCAAAATTGTGCTTTAAAAGTTTTGGAAATAGTTGCCAAATTTTAAAATGTGAACAGTTTACACCGGAAAAATCCAGATTTCCAGTCTCCCTTGAAGACCTGGTGATGTTGGGTCCAGACTATGGCATGGCAACCCTGGTTTGGAACTGAATATTGAGATATACACATTCTGGTCTGCCCTATCACTTTTAACATATACAGCTTCACTTACTTGCATCTCTCACTTGACTTCTAGTGACATTGCAATTTGCAAACTCTGGCCTGGACTGCTAATGGCAGGTATGTAGAAGGGGTCCAAGAAACTCAACCTTGCATGCAGTGCCTTACAGGAATCCTTCCTCCACCACCTAGACCCCGCCTGTGTTTTTCCAGTGAGTAGGAGCTGGCTACTATATGAGGCACGCAATGCATTCCCTTTACAGATGACTCTAATGAATAAAAAAATCTTATTTTGATCTCAGAACTACTTAAAAATCATTTAAAGTATTTCAAGGAATAAATATACTTTATGTTCTATATGTAGTATATCCCTTCAGACATTGGAAGAGAGTGATCATATTTCAAGAATTTCTTCTCCAGGCTATATACACTCCCTAGTGCTTTGAAGCATTCCTTATATGACATGGTTTCATATCTAGCTTATGATCAACTGAACTTCCTAAGCCTTTTTTGCATAAATGCTGTGAATATATTTCACTCCTTTTGGATTTGTGTAAATTTTAAAAAATAAAAATCAAATTGTAGGACATAGAATTTATTCATATTAAATTGCATCTTGTCATTGGGTTTACCACTTGAATATCATTCTAATTTTTGTTCTGTCCTTGTACCTTTCTTGGCCCCTAGTAAAAAGGATTCTGCTTAGATTTTTTTTTATTAGCATAAAATGTGTATTTACTAGAGACATAATTGAAGTAACTTGAAAACAAATGGCATAAGAAAAAAGACTGAATTAACTTCTTGTTACAAATTTATGAAAATATTAATATCATGAATAAAGCACAACAATTACAATCTCTGTAACCTCTACCCATGTGTCAAGCAAGTAAAAATCATGAATAAAGTAGGACTATAGAATATTTTCTTTGCAAATCTTAAATGGATTGAAAAAAATTTTGTTTTCATGATTTGATTCAATGATAATCAACTATTCCTGGGGAATTGGCCTTTTTCTATTTTTAAAGATAAAGCAAGTACAGGCAGAAGTAATTGGTTTCATAAGAAAAGTACTGAATATTTAAAATGGCAAATAACTGAACTCAATCTTTTAAAATCAAATAATACAACCATTGAGGGGGTATGTTTATGTATATTATATGTACATTCATAGAGCAAATCTGTATGAGAGTGTATGCCTGTTTACGTGCATATGTGTGCATGTGAATTTGTATATGTATGTGTTAGAACATACAAGTGTATGTGCATGTGTATATATGTTCTAGGTTCCAGAAAGAATGTTAGCACACCTTAAAAATTGCTCAGTGAATTCTAAAACACAAGGACAATCAGGATCTCTGTAATCTCTATTCAAATACCAAAAAGAAAATTTTGAAGTCTACTGCAGATATTAGAACACATGCTCATTAAAACAAGTCATAATTTGATTTTACTTGATATTAATGAACATCTTGTTATCTTCTGGAAGTGTATCGTATTTGATCAAATTGGTCAACTTATTTCAAAGTTATTTCGGAATAAATGGACAATCACTAAATTTCTGAAGATTTAATTTAAACAAAAGCAAATGCCATGTTTTAGGCTAAGTAAATTACTTAGTTTCTTGATATAATATTGAATAATACACACACGTGCACATATATCATTTTTAGACATGAGAGCAACTTAAGAGGTACTCATATAATAGTAACTTAATAAATAATAAATAAGTATCTACGGAAATACATGCATGAATACAAGAGCATGAGATATCACTGCAATAGCAATAAAATATTCCACATATTAAGGAAGTTATGGAAAGTAATCATAAATGAACCAGATTTGTTTTCTGAAGTATTATATTTTAAAGAAAATTTACCCTTTTCACATTGTTACTGAAACTGAAAGAATTCTGGGTTAACATCACATGAAGCTATCATTTATTTCCTATATACCTGAAGGCAAAGGTAAAAATGTAAACACAGTAATGTCAAAAACTAAACTAATAATCAAGCATTTGTCAGAATCCAAGAAAATTTTCCTTTAACAAAAGCATCAGTGGATTCAAACAAGAAACATAATCTATACAATATATAGCCTTTACTGTCCGAAACAGAAGAATAGGACATGCAGACCAATCAAAACTAACCATCCTGTTTTTTTCTTTCTTTCTTTTTTCTTTTCGAGATAGGGTCTCACTCTGTCACCCCAGCTAGAGTGCAGTGGTGCCATCATAGCTCACTGCAACCTCAAACTCCTGGGCTCAAGTGATCCTCCTGTTTCAGCCTCCCAGGTAGCTGGGACTACAACTGTGTGTCATCACCACATCTGGCTGATTTTTTTTTTTTTGCATTTTTTGTAGAGATGGGGTCTCGGTCTTGCTCAGACTAGTCTTGAACTCCTGGCTTCAAGCAGGAGTTCTTGAGGCCCTTCTGTCTGGGCCTCCCAAAGTGCTATAATTACAAGTGGGAGTCACCATACCTGGCCACCATCTTATTTATTAAAAGGTTAAACATAAATTTTCCATATGACCTAGCAATTCCACTCTCAGATATATACCCAAGAGAAATGAAAACATATATCCATCCACAAAGGACTTGCACAAGAGTATTCTTAGCAGCATTATTCCTAGTAATCAAAACTTGGAAACAACTCAAATATCTATCTCCTGGTGAATGGATAGATAAAATATGATATCTGTACAATGGAATATTATTTGGCAATAAAAAAGGAATGAGCTATTGATATAGGATCTGACTTGGGTGGATCTAAAAACATTGTACTAAGTGAAAGAAGCCAGACCTAAGAGACCACAAATAGCATGATTCCATTTAAATGAAATATCTAGAAAAGGCAAAACCATAGATATAGGAAGTACATCAGCAGTTGCCTGAGGTAGCAAAAGGGAGGGAAGGAATGGGGATTAACACCAAATGGGCATGAGTGATCTTATTGGAGTGATAAAAATGTGCTAAAACTGATTTATGGTCAGAGTATGACTTGGAAATTTACTACAAAATTACTGAATTGTATAGTTGAATAGATTAATTAAATGATATGTAAAATAAGACTCAATAAAGTTATTTAGAAACAACCAACCAGGGAGCAACATGTCTGCACCTCGACCCTATTTTTTTAGGTGTAAATATTGCACAGACAACATTGCAATCAGCAGCTCTCTGGTTATTAAAATTCCAAGACAAGTAGGAACTATTCAGGGAAAAGGAGCTAGATGATTAATTGTGCAATGAATCATGAGACATAGTCTTTCCTTATCTGGTGTTTCTTGGGTAGAAGCATAGGCAGAAAAGCCTTGGGAGCACTTATGTGGGCGTTTATTGTTTTTCGTATACTAAAGACAGGCAAAGAACAACTACAAGCTGCTTCAAATTGTTCTAAGATAAAGTCTTCCTCAAAGTCAGTGTACCTGAGTGCTACAGTAATAGACTTTCCTATTTCAGACAAATAGGCCAGAATTAGATGAATGTTTACCAGTCATCGGAAATTTGGTTGGAATTGTGCACATCAAGCTGCTCCACACCTTTGGATCTGAGAGAGGGCAACTAATAGCCAGTGGACAGTGACAAGTATTTTAAAGTTACACAATGCATGTCTTAAGCCAACATTAAATCTATAAAGAATAATTGACATTCAATGATAACATTTTCTAATAGAAAGAAAAAGGAGAAAGAAGATAAAAGTGCACTGGGTCAAGGAAGTTCAGTGGGGAAAGCATAGTTTTTGCAACAAATGGAGCTGGGCCATTTGGTGATCCACATGCAAAAAGATGGAGCTGTACCCCTAACTCACAGCATACACAAATATTGACTCAACATGGATCTTAGATCTGAATGTAAGAGCTAAAACCTTAAAACTCTTAGAAAAAAATATTAGAGTGAATTTTCCCATGGGTTAGGCAAAGATTTCTTAGATGTGACACTAAAAGCATAAATAAAAGATATACAAATTGAATTTCATCGAAATTAAAAACTTTTGCACTTCCAAACACACCATTAAGAATGTAAAAAGATAAACCATAGAAGAAAACATTTTCAAATCTTGTATCACATAAAAGACTTGTATTCAAAATATATTAAGAACTTAAATTAGAACTCAAAAATAACTAAATAAATAATCCAATTAAAAATGGGCAAAAAAATTTGAATAGGCATTGCACAAAATAAGATATATGGATGGACAGAAGCACATGAAACAAACACAGGAAGAGATGTGCAACATCATTAGGGCAATACAAATTAAAACCACAATAACGTATCATTTAACGCCCAATAGATTAGCTATAGTAAAAAAGATGGGTGATCAGTATTGGCAAGGATCTAGATAAATTAAAATCCTTATACATTACTGGTGGAAATGTAAAATGGTGCAGCCACTCTGGAAAATAGTTGGCACTTTCTCTAAAGAGTTAAGCATAAATTCACCATATGACCCAGAAATTCCACTCTTAGGTATCTACCCAGGAGAAATGAAAACACACATTCACATAAAAACTTGTATATGAGTGTTCATAGCAACATTATTCATAAAATTAGAAAATATCCAATGTCCACCAATTGAAGAATGGATAAACATAATGTGGTATATAGATACAGCAGAATATTATTTGGGAATAAAAAGAAATGAAATATTGATATATGCTATAGGGATGAATCTCAGAAACACTGATCTAAGTCAAAGAAGCCAGACGCAAAAGGCCACATATTGTATAATTACAATTATATGAAATATTCAGAAAATAAAAGCTATAGATTCAAAAAATAGATTAGTGGTTGATCGGAGTCAGGGCTGAGAACAAAGGGTGACTGCAAATGGGCACAAGGGGTCCTTATGAAGTGACAGAAACGTTGTAAACTTAGGTGAAGGTGATGGTTGCATAACTCTGTATATTTACTAAAAACCATTAAATTGCACACTTCAGTGAGTTTATGATATGTGAATTCTACCTCAATAAAGCTGTTAAAGTAAAATGCGTTGGGTCAATAAAAAAATCAGCTGAAGAGACAAAAAAAACCTAAAATATATCTCTGAAATCTACTATGAAAAATAGAAGATGGCTTTAGAAAATACTGCATTCTTAATAAGATAATGAAGATGGTTTCTGTAAACAAGAAGGTCATAACAGGAGATTAAGCCCTGAAGACTAGGAAACTGCCAGGAATAAGAAAACTCACAAAGGGCACTAAAATTCAAAGTAAGAATTTTGCACTCACATTTTTAAAAAAGCAAAACTGACATGGCAGAGATTCATTAATATTGGAAACAAACTTGAGAAATTATCCAAGGACACAGAGGAAAAGAATTAAAAAATGAAAGGATGACAAGATAGTAGTAAGGAATACAAAGTGAAGCAAATACTAAGAAGAAAAAAATAAGAGTACACGTGATTATCAAGTCTATAATATAAGAAAGCTTTTCTGAAATAATAAATAAGTAAATGTCAATTTACTTATTAAAGGGTTTATGTGTTCTGGACATATTTAAAACAAAGACCATCATCTAGCTATGCCCAGGCAATATTTCTGAACTGATTATTCTCCTGTAGCTATTCAGATTCATTCTTACTCCTTCTCTGCTCTATTCTGTGCTCCAGCAGCCTGACCTCTGCACCCTGCTTTAGCCAGGTCTCCACCCCACCAGCTGACTCCAAGTTGGGTTTAGCCAATAGAAGGCATTGGCACGAATGCTTAGGAATGGAAGGTGGGAGGAGAGAGAGTTCATTTCTTCACTTTTTCAACACCATGTCTAACGCAGTAGCTAAGTCTACTGCAGGCAACAGATCCCACTGGGTGGACCCTACTCCACAGTTCCAGTTTCACTGGCCTCCAAGCACTCACTATTTCCTAAGCATGTCTTCATCTTCAGGAAGGGTGATGGTTTCCAAGCGTTTCTAGTATTTTTGAATGCCTCACCAGCTCTGGTTTGCTCCCTTAATCCAGCCCACACCATTGTGAGTAATCTCACTTCATTTGAATCATCTTGGGTGAATTCGGTTTCCTACTGGAGGACTCCAATTGATACAAAGGGTACAGAAAAATATTCATAAATATGTAGAGAGGGGGCTGGGCTCAGTGGCTCATGTCCGTAATCCTAGAACTGTGGGAAGACTGCTTGAGGCCAGGAGTTCGAGACCAGCCCGACTGAGCAAGACTGAGTCCCCAGCTCTATAAAAAATATAAAAATTAGCCAGGCGTGATGGTGCACACCTGTAGTCCCAGCTACTCAGGTGGCTAAGGCAGAAGGATCGCTTGAGCCCAGGAGTTTGAAGTTTCGGTGAGCTGCCAAGATGCCGCTACACTCTAGTCCGGGTGACAGAATGAAACACTGTCTCCAAAACAAACACATAGAGAAAAACAATTTGACCTACAAAGGAATCAAAGTCAGACTAATCTCACTTCTCCATTGCAAAACAAATGCCAGAGTTAATATATAATAATATATGTGAGAGAAAACATTTTTACTCAATAATTCCATTCTGCCTTTCCTGTGTAAAGTCAACCAAAGGCTATTTTCAAAAGTGCAAAGGCTCAGAATATATAACATCTACAAATTTTCCTGAAAAATAAAATCGGGTATTATCTAATCAATTAAGGATTATTTAAAATTAAGGTCTCAGAAATGTAGAAGTGGTGGTTTAAAATCATTGATTGTAGGTATTAAAATTGTTTGAATACATAGAAATTGTTTGTATGATTATATAATTGCATATAAAAGCAAAAGATAGTTGGCCAGGCGTGGTGGTTCATGCCTGTAATCCTAGCACTCTGGGAAGCCCAGGCGGGAGGATCACTTGAGCTCAGGAGTTCAAGACCAGCCTGAGCAAGAGACACCCGTCTCTATGAAAAAGAGCAAAAGATAGTTTTTAAATTAAAACCATATACTATAACAATGAATAACTCAATAGTAACAATCTTAGTCTATAATCACATATTATTTTAACAAAGACCAAGTTGTAGTCTAAGGGATTAGACTAACCGAAAGA
>CAUYSK010128034.1:0-11349 GCA_963575035.1 Avahi laniger
ATATAGACATCATTCTTTTTTTTTTTTTTTTTTTGAGACAGAGTCTCACTGTGTTGCCTGGGCTAGAGTGCCGCGGCGTCAGCCTAACTCACAGCAACCTCAAACTCCTGGGCTCAAGCGATCCTCCTGCCTCAGCCTCCCAAGTAGCTGGACTACAGACATGTGCCACCATGCCCGACTAATTTTTTCTATATATTTTTAGTTGTTCAATTAATTTCTTTCTAATTTTTGTAGAGACAGGATCTCGTTCTTGCTCAGCCTGGTTTCGAACTCCTGAGCTCAAACAATCCACACCTGCCTCGGCCTCCCAGAGTGCTAGGCTTACAGGCGTGAGCCACCGGGCCCGGCCAGGCATCATTCTTAAATAAATTGGGCTCACAGTCTTCAACTTAATATTATGAGCATCATCCCATGGCACTATACATTCTTTGACAATATGATGATTTTTAATGATGGTCCCATAGTCCATCATTAGAATGAGATATGATATTATACATTTAAATAATCCCCCGGTGTTGAGTGTTTAGGTCCCTACTCCCCTCCCCATTTAAATCCTTTGAAGTCATCAGCATTTCAGTTTGTCTCCTAGTTTGATGCTGGGCTGGGTAAGTGACACAACAAAATAGCCAACTAGTTATTTTAAACATAAAACAGTGAACATCTTTGGTGAGAAAATAAAACTTCTTCAAATATGTGAGCATTTTGTACGGGCAGATTCACATATATCAAACACAAATGCGCGCGCGCGCGCACATACACACACACACACACACACACACACAGCCACCAAGATGGCGCCAGTGATTCTCGTCCCTCTGAGTTCAGGCCTTGCTTTGAATGCAAACTGGATTCAGTAAATTGCTTCTGATGAATAGAATAAGGTGGGAGGACCAGGTGGCATCACTGCACCTTGGGAACACATGCACGCGTGCACACAGTATCTATATTTTGACACATGGCCAGATGTCCTGGATGCTTGCTTGTTGATCTAATGCCTAGAAAAGAACAAAGTATGACATTTTATTTTAGTTGCTGCTTTTCTAACACTTGGAATAGATAAAGGTAAGATGTGTTGCTTATATTAACACAATTTGAGGACATGAGCACTGTTGACATGCCCTGGTTCTCTAGCAGACGTCACTTTAGTCCACAATTGCATTCCCAGAACACTGTGTGAGTGAATAACTGCATTTTTGTAAATGGAATCATGCTTTATATTTCTGGGGTTGCTAGCCAAAAGAAGCCTCTAGTGAGCTTTTTTTTTTTTTGTCTTAATTTGGATCTGGATTTCAAAGTGAGCTTTTTTGTATCTGAAATAAATTTGGTAAATGAAGAAGCATTTCCCAATTTGTCAAGATTAAAATTTTAATATACAGTTGACCATTGAACAATATGAGTTTGAATTGTGTGAGTCCACTTATACATGGATTTTTTTCCCAAAGCCTGCCTGTGCAGAAGACCAACTTTTTGTATCACAGGTTCTACCGTGGGACTTGAGCATGCGTGAGGGTTCTGGAACCAGTACGTGAATACTGAGGGACAACTGTACTGTTTTCTTTAGGTAGGGTACAACTGCTTCGTTCCTATTGCCATTATTATTATCATTAATATAACTTTAATGAACAAAATCATAGGCCTCAATCAGATTTCCGTAAGTGGAAAGTTCCAATAATGGTCAAAAAGTCACAGACAGAAACCTGATCCTGACATCACACATCCTTCCCCGAGGAGGAGAACTCAGGATATCAGCAGGTACCTGACACTAAACTTGTAAAGGAAATGTTGTGGGGCCTGGCCATGTGAGAAGACTTGCAGTAGAACCTTCTTGAACTGACTTCTCCCACTGCAGGCAAGGCATGGAATCCTGAGAGATTAAGGTACCTGTGGGACACTGTACTTCCATTGGGGATAGGGTTATTAATTATTGTATATTAACACGATTATTAATATATTAACATTAATTATTATTAATATAATAATGTTAATTATTATTATTAATATATTTTTTTAAATGACCAAAATGGAGCAATAGATATCATGGCATTGTGGTTTTAACTCATCACGCATAATACGACGCGCTACAATTGTGCTATCTACAAGGCAATTTCAGGATTTACAAACGTTTATTCATAATAGAGATGGTGGGAGCACTTGAGGGGATATAGGCTTAAAGTTGTCTGAGGCTTTGCTTGTGTGTACATAGACCTGTGCTTCTTAAACCTTGGTTTTGTCAAACTCACCTGGAGGGCTTGTTGTGACACTGAGTGCTGGGCCTCACACACAGAGTTTCTGATTCAGTAGGTCTGGGGTGGGGCCTGAGAATTTGTATTTCTAGCAGATTCCTAGGAGTTGCCGATGTTGCCGATCAAGGATAACACTCAGAACTATTGGCATAGACCGTCTCTAGAAGGATTCACGAGAAACTCTCAGCAGAGGTGGCCTGTAGGGGGAAGGCAGCCAGGGCAGGAAGGGGGGCTTTCTTTACACTGTACACCCCTTTTGTAGTTTCAGTGTTTTATCACGTGCGTGTACCATCTGTACGAATAGTGTACCTGAAGTTCATGTTTCCCAACACTGTGGAGGAAGATTTTGTTGTTCTCTGAGAGGCAAAATAGTTTTATGGTGAGGAACAGGGGCTTATCGCCCAGCTGAACCACACTGTGGTCTCGTATAAGGTACTGTGGTAGTTTTAAAATACATCCACGGACTCTTTGATACATCTGCCTTCAAAAGGTACAGCCTATTTCCTCTACCCTTAAGAGTGAGCTGTTCTTGGTGACTTCCCTCTAATGAGTAGAATGCGGCAGAAGTGTTATGTGACATTAGAGATGTCGTAAAAGGACATAAAAGACACTGTGGCTTCCTCTTTGTTCTCTCTCTTGGATCATCCACTCTGGGGGTAGCCAGCTGCCGCGTTGTGAGGACCCTCGAGCAGCTAGGACAGGCCCACATGGGGAGGGGCCGAGGCCTTCTGCCAACAGCCATGTGAGTGGCCGGCCGTCTTGCAAGCGACTCCTCCAGCTGCAGATCAGCTTTTAGTCAACTGCAGGCCTGACCAACATTTCGATTGCAACCTTTGAGGGAGCCCATGCCGGGCCACCCAGCTAAGATGCTTTCGAATTCCTGACGCGCAGAAACTGTGAGATAATAAATAGAAGTGGTTTAAGCCATAAAGGTTTGGAGTGATTTTTAACATAGCAAGAAATAAATAATACAGGAACTTAATCTTTATAAGCTTCACTTTCCTCATGTGTAAAATGGAGCTAATATTAGTATGACTCCATAGGGTTATGATGAGGTTTAACTGAGATAGGACCCAGAAAGCCTTAGAATGGTGCCTGGCACGTAGTAACCGCTCAGCAGGTGAAAGCTATTGTCACTCATGCTCATCTGAACTTGCCGTCAGTGGTTCCCGCTTGTCAGTAGGGTCTCATCCAAGGCAGTGCATGGGGCTAAATTCCCACCCAGGGAGTCACACATTTGTCACCGACCTGTGGCCATTGGCTTCTGAGTTCTGTCCCTTTCTCTATATACCAGGAGAAAGAGATTAACTTCATTTTTAAGCTGTTTTGAGCCAAGCGTGGTCATACCTGGAAATCCCTGCAGGCTACACAAATAGGCCTCCCGGAAGCTGGGAAGAGGAGAAAGCTCACTCTCTTTCCTCTCACTGCTCCTGTAACTGTCCTGCTCCTCAGTAAGCCCACTTGGTCCTTCTGAGTTTTCCCTGTAGGACTTTAAAATCATTGCTTAGAGAATCAGGCTGGACTTTAGTGACTATTTTAACTGTCAGGACATTAGAAAGTCTTAGCCCTCCTTCTTCTTATGGCTGGGATTTGTAATGGCTTAGGTTTAAATGATCCCCATAAGGAATTTATTTTCAGTTTAATAGTCTACCCCAGGTCTGACTTTCTAAGCCATTTCCTTCCCAGATATAGAAACAGTGTCAAAAATTTGATAGCAGGCAGGTTCTGACTGAGCTGGAAGATGCTGGTCTGCAGATGATACGCCTTGGAATAAACAGCAGGGAGGAGAGTGAGTGGTTCGGGAGGCAGCCCGCGTGATGTGCCTGGACACCGTGCTGACAGAATGAAGTCTTAGTACTGGGGACTGGAAACGTGGCTGTAGAACTCAAGGCCGGACGTCCTCCTGCCACGGGAGCATGGCAGAGAGCCAGATGTGAACTCCAGAGCCAGCGACACAGCCTCGGGGGCTCCTCTGGGACCCTGAGTCTGCAAATGGCTCCCCTGGATGGTGGTGGCAGAGGGTGAGTATCGAGGGGTTTAAGACATTCTCCTTCCCTCAGAGCAATAGGCCCAGGAAATACAGCTGATTCAGGCCTAGCAGTGTTGGGGGGCACAGTAGACCCTGATGAGCTGAGCTAAGGAAGTTGGAGGCTAGAAACTGAAGGAAAGATTTTATTAATCAAGACAATTTTGTTTGTAAGTGGCAAGAGCCCAGCCCGACTTATATCAATAATAGTTTAAACAGAAAAGAAAATGTATCAGACAGAAATGAAAAGTTTAGGGTAGGCCACTACCTTCAGGCATGGCTTGATCCAGGTCCTGGCCTCAGGATATTATTTCTTTAATTCTCAGCCTGATTCCCTTTGCTTTGTTCTCTTTGTCAGGCAGGCTCTGCTCCTGTGGTGAAAACATGACTAGCAATGGCTCCAGGTTTCCATTCTACAATCTCAGCAGCCTAGGGAAAGAAACAACCCTTTTTCCAATGCTCCAACTCAAGTTGCAAATTTGACCCTGATCCTCCTGGTGTGGATCTTATGCCAAGTCCTGGTGGGAGGTAGGAGAGTTGCCCCGCCAGCACCTTGTGTCCTGCGAGGGTGGTTTCCTAGAGAGGAATGGCTATTGAAATGCCGCACATGCCTACTTCAGTTTGCTGACTACTACCTTGGAGAATACAGCAGTACCACGTTATCTGTGGTTTCACTCTCCATGGTTTCAGTTACCTGTGGTCAACTGCAGTCCAAAAATATTACATGGAAAGTTCCAGAAATAATTCATAAGTTTTAAATTGTGCGCCACTCTGAGTAGCATGATGAATTCTTGAGCCATCCTGCTCCGTCCCACCCCAGATGTGACTCCTCCCTTTCTCCAGCATGTCCACACTGTAGAGGTTCCCCACCCGTGAGTCACTTAGTAGCCATCTCGGTGCCCAGATCGACTGTCATGGCATCAGAGTGCTCGTGTTCAAGTAACCCTTGTTTTACTTAATAATGGCCCCAAAGCACTAGAGTGAGTGATGCTGGCATATTGTTATAATTGTTCTATTTTATTATTAGTTCTTGTTAATCTCTTACTGTACCTAATTTATAAATTAAATTTTATCATAGGTATGTATGTGTAGGGAAAAACAGTATATATAGGGTTTTGGTACTATTTGTGGTTTCAGGCACCCACTGAGGGTCTTGGAATGTGTCCCCTGCAGACAAGGGAAGACTATACAGAGAGCTGCTTTGCTTCTAGTGACTGGCACAGGTATACATTCAAAAACAGCAAAATTTTGACTGCTGAGGGAAAAAGCACTGTTTTTGAATTTGGAAACCAAATCACCCACTATCCGGCTGGTCAGCAGAAGATTCAATGCTGTGCATGTATAAAACTGGTGTGTGGGACTTTTTAACCTAGAATCTGCAGACCCCTCCCCACCAAGGATTTGTCACCTTAGATGGGGAAAGAGTAAAATATTAATTTTCATGAATCTCTAACTGCAATTTAGCGTTTCCTTCTATTATTAATGCAGGCCACAAACCAATAACTTTGATAACTGTGATACCCACAGAATCATAGGGATTTTCATATCAAATTACAATTGCACATATTTTATGTCATTTATACTCATTACTTCTTTAAATTATGTTATATATTGAATATTGTTATTTAGATATTTTTCTTATTATTTAGTTATTTTAATTGACAAATAAAAAATTATATATAATTACAATGTATGACATGATGTTTTGAAATATGTATACATTGTGGATTGTCTAAATTAAGCAAATAGATTTTATTTCATGCAGAATAAAGAAAATGCATATATAAGCCTATAGCAAAACTTTAAAAAAAATTAACCCATTTTTTATTTATATTATTTTATTTTATTATTTTTCTAGTACATCCACTTCATCTTCAGAGCTCATATACATTTAAATCAGAAAGAATATGAATATTAAAAAATTAGAATAACTTAAAACTCCCATCACCTCACTGTCCAATAACAATTTTAAGTTCTACAAGGTTTCCTTTGACATACTTACCGTACTACATATAGCTATTCTTATTAGATCAACCAGTTCTGCATATTTCCAAATATATTTTTAATGTCTACATACATTTCCCTCTGAGGATGCTGCACATTTATTTGTAAACTCTTTGCTATTTGGCACTACAATGAGCATCTTTGTATATGTAATTTTGTTTCCATTGATTTCCTTAGGACAAATGTTTAGAATTAGATACCAACATCTTTCTGACTTCTTGGATCATCACACTGCATTCCAAAAGCATTGCACCAATTCATAATCCCATCAGCAATGAAAAGCTGACTTCAAAAAACTGGGAGTTTTTTTTAAATACTCTGGATACTTACATAAGACTTAGGAACTATGAAGAGAGAGAAAGCTAAAGTATATTCCAAGTTCTCCTGAGCAATTTTGCCAATTTATTTGCCTTCTGTGCCTGGGTTTGCCCATCAATAATGACAGGACTAAATCAGACATCAGGAGGAATGGAATGTTATCGAAACGAACACCTACAACATTTCCAATATAATCAATAATACATAAATATGTTCATTTGTTCATGAACTGATGGATAGTTACAGACTATTCCTGACTTTCGCTTCTCTATTTTCTCTTACAGAACAATGCTTCTGAGGCTCCAGTAGAAAGTAAATCAGAAAAGGGCAATTCATACTCATCAGTTTTGCTAACGACAGAGGCCTTCGCCAGACTCTCCTCCCAGGAAGAGTCCCCGTCCTGCGCGGTTTGCCCCACCTGCCACTGTTCCCTTGGGTCCTCTTCACTCGGCCTGCACCACCACATCCTAAAGATCTCCAGGCCTCCAAACTCTCTTCTGTTCCATTCTACCGTTAATCTCACTGCCAGAATTATTGCTAAAGAATATTGCCCGCCAACTCAGAAGCCTTCCAGAGCCAAACCTCTGGACACAGTGTTCAAAACAGCTTTCCACAGTCTGGCTCCAAACTATCTTTTCAAGCTCACCTCCCACTATTACCCACTATCTACCCCAGTGGTCCTCAACCAGGGGCGACTTTGTCCCCCAAGGAACATTTGGAATGGCTAGAGACATTTTTGATTGTCGCAACTGGGGGAAGAGGGAGGGGCGGTTGGCATCTAGTGGGTGGAGGCTGGGGTACTGCTAATCACCCTGCGGTGCACAAGACAGCCTACCCCAACAAAGAATTATCTGACCCAAAATGCCAGTGCTGCCAAGGTTAAGAACTCTGATCTAGCCTATATTCCAGTGTTTCCAAAGTGGGGGACGTAGGAGATTATTTTAAGTAGGAGCGGAATGGGTAGCTCACTAAATATAATATCATCAAATCCATTGCTGGCGGGAATGTAAAACGGCATAGCCGCCGTGGAAAACAGCTTGGTGGTTGCTTGTAAAACCAAACATACAACGACCACACGACCCAGCAACGGCACTCCTGGGCGTTTATCCCAGAGAAATGAAAACTTACGTTCACATGAAAACCCATACATTAGTGTTTACAGTAGTTTTATTCACAATAGCAAAACTGGAAACAACTCAGATGTCCTTCAAGGAATGAATTTGTCAAACTGTGGATTACTACTCACCAATAAAAAGGAACCAATTACTGATACTTGTAAGAACCTGGATGACTCTCCAGATGATTCTTCTGAGTGAAAAAAGCCAATACTGCATGATTCCATTTATATAACATTATAGAAAGGGAGAACAGATTAGTGGTTCCCAAGGGTTAAGCAGGGTATGGGGTGGGAAGGAAGCGGGCATGACTGCAAAAGAGCAGCAAGAGGGATCCTTGTGGTGATGGACTATGCTGTATCTGGACTGCGTTGACGTCAGTGTCCTTGTAATATTGCACTGTAGTTTTGCAGTATGTTAACATTGGGGGAACCTGGGGAAAGGGTACACAGGATCTCTCTTTATGATCTCGTGCAACTGCATATGCATCTACAGTAATCTCAAAATAAAAGGTTTAATTTAAAAAAAATCGAATCACAAAGCAAGAGAGTTATTCTTTTCGCAAATTTTACACAATCCTTGTGATTATTTCAAAGAAGTCTCAGTCATTAGCACTGCTGGGAGAAACAATACATCTTGGGCCCTGCGCATTCTTGATCGTTCCAAGAATATAAGGTTCTGACCACTCTCCACCCCTGCCATGTCTCAGGGTTGTGTTTGTAGCAAGCAGCCTTGAAGAATGAGATAACATCTCTTTCCTGGACAAAGAGCAGGTTTTTTTGCTGCCTGCTGTGAAAGAGGTGGATTCTCCAAGCTCTTTGGCCACAGTGCCAACTCACCGAATGCCCAGCATTCTCCTAGGCCCCTTGGTGCAATCCCTCTAGGGTCAAGAACCGAGAGAAACCAACACAAACGACGCTCATGCTGCTTGTTATGCTACCGTAGTCTTAATCTCTGATCCAGGAGTCTCATGTCTTCTTCCAGCTTCCGTGAAACCGGAACAGGCTATAATGCGTTAGCTTGTAAGTAGTGTAAAATCAAATCCTGACAGACATCTCTCAATCTCCCTTTTTCCAGTAACAAGCACTGGACTCAGACCCTTCAGTAAACAATAATATCTAATAACGCTTTGTTTTCATAGTTTTTCTTTTTTTCAGTTACTTTACCAGTGGCAACTGTCACAGGATTATAAAGAGATTTAACTACAAAAACGTAACGCGACAAAGAAAAACATTAAATAAATAACAACACAGTTGTAAATGACGATGGTAATGGTACAGTAATTCAAGTCAAGAAACATGGCATATTTCAATCAAACTGAATTACTAATCGAGGCCTAGGTAGACCTCATTTCACAGACAGGGCCCGTCAACTGAAACTCATTTTCACAGGGAATCCTGGTATCCGCCCTCACTTCCAACAAAAGAAATCTTCACGGCAGTCTGATAGCCACACTTCCACCCCTCACCAGAAAACATGAGGACACACTCTGAATGAAATACGGCTTCACAGAAAGCTTCCTCGGAAAGAATTAATGTTTTAAAGTTTATGAATACGGGCCCAGCACAGTGCCTCATGCCTGTAATCCCAGCACTCTGGGAGGCCAAAGTGAAAGGATTGGTTGAGGCCAGGAGTTCAAGACCAGCCTGAGCCACATAGAAAGCCCCATCTCTAAAAAAAGAAAAAAAATTAGCCGGGCATGGTGGCACATGCCTGCAGTCCCAGCTACTCAGGAGGCTGAGGCAGGAGGATCGCTGGAGCCCAGGAGTTTGAGGTTGCTGTGAGCTATGACGATGCAACTGTACTCTACCCAGGGCGACAGAATGAGAAACCTTGTCTCAAAAAAATTTTTTTTCTAAATAAGGTTTATGAATAGGATTTGCTGATAACTTCATAAATAGCTAACTTTGCCTGGGAAATCTCTTGGTAACTTAACTTAAAATTTCCAGTAGGATAAATCCCTCCCCTCTGGAAATTTCCACAGAATTTCATCTGTACCTACCTCATGTCAACATTTTCTACAATGCTCTTCCAAAATATATACTTTATCTCGTTTCCCCATACTGTAAGCCTGCTCAAAGCCCGCTCCTTATAGCTGGGCTCTTCGAGTGTGACGGGTTGTAGTCGTCTGGGAGCCGGTTGGTTCATGGTGGCCTGCAGGGGCCTATACCATCCCCAGATGACTGGCAGCATCTCTGTTTACCCCGTGAGACCCTTCCCTAAAGCATCCCCAACGCCACTTCCGAGTCTTATTATTTTTAATTTTAAACTAATTACATAGACACACCTCAAAGGACAAATGTATTTCTCTGAGTAGCTTAAAAAGTTGCCTATTTTCATTTTTTCTGAAACTAAAAAGGAACCATTGGTCACCTGTTCTAATATGTAAGTTTCACAAGAGGATGGATGTCAGCTGAATTTATTACAAATTTTAAAACATTTTTACAACTATATTTTAGTTGGTTTCCTTTGTAATCTGATGTATTTTATTTTATATATTTAAAAACATGTTTATGCTCTGGGGTCTCTGGCACAAAAGGGAAGGACTCTGGGGGAAGGGGAAGAAAGGGGCAAGGTTGGGCAGGGCAGGTTTATTCCTAAATTGTTCCTGCTAAAGGTGGCCCTGGAGAGGCCAGGAGCCCCACACAGTCAGGCTGGGTGAGGACCCGGTGGGCAGTGCCTCAGCCCAGCAGCCTGGGTCGCCCGCAGCCCAGCTGTGGATTTCCACTTGCCAGGAAGCTGCTCGAGATGACAGGAGGTGAAGGAACTGAGAGGCCTCTGATGTGACGGTTTTAGTGACACAGGTTTTCCCAGTGGCCTCAAGCCTGCACCGGGCCAAGGCCCTGACTTCGGATCACCTGTGACATCCACCGCTGAGGAGCTTCCCTCCCCAGTGCTATGCAGTGGGTGACACTGTGGGCTGGGGACTCAGACAGGCATGAGGTCTGGTACGGGCTCTCCCAGGTGCAGCCCAGAGCCGCCCTTTGTGTTTCAGAGCCTCGGATTCCTCATCCGAAAAATGGACATCCGATTCCTTCCTCCCAGGGCTAGTAGAGGGTTAGATCAAATAAGGAATTTGAAAGTTGTGACTTGTGAAGTTCTGCCCAAATGGTACTGATTGTTCTTGTTCTTGTCTTCAGAGGGGACAGAAGGACACATATTCTTTAAGGTCCTTGTCGTCTCCTCACCTTGAGAGGTGGGAGAGTGGGGGAGGGGCTAGTCAGGTGAGCAGTCGTCCCCAAGCCCTTCAGTGTGCTCCTGGCTGAACCACTCACAGCAATGGGAAGTTTGGATTCTTGTGCCTTCTTTACTAGGAAGACCACAGATGTCTGTTAATTCCTAAAAGCAATCTTTTTTAAAAAGCTATGTGCAGGCCAGGCGCGGTGGCTCACACTTGTAATCCTAGCATTCTGGGAGGCTGAGGCGGGCGGATTGTTTGAGCTCAGGAGTTTGAAACCAGCCTGAGCAAGAGCGAGATCCCGTCTCTACTAAAAACAGAAGGAAATTAATCAGACAACTAAAAATATATAGAAAAAATTAGCCGGGCATGGTGGCGCATGCCTGTAGTCCCAGCTACTCGGGAGGCTGAGGCAGTAGGATCGCTTGAGCCCAGGAGTTTGAGGTTGCCGTGAGCTAGGCTGAC
>CAUYSK010128036.1:0-22349 GCA_963575035.1 Avahi laniger
GCTAAATATATACACTGTCTCATTTACTCCTTACAACATTAGTGACGATGGTCATTTTTATTAACCCCATTTTATAGATGATAAAACTGAGGCTAAGAGAGGGGAAGCAGGGATTCCATTTTATAAACCCACAGTGAGGCCGTTTTTTCTGATGATGAGCTTGGTTGTTGGTTTCGTCATTTAGAGGTGCCTATAATCCTGACCAGAGGACTCCATTGGCCCCCTTAGGCATTCTTCTTCCTACCTCCTTACCGTCATACCACCAGGCCTGGAGCCCAAGGGACTTTGCTGAGGCTCCAGTCCATGATGGGCAGAGGGCAACCTCATCAGCTCTATTAGTTTTGGGAGCCTGGAGCAGAGACCTGGGCCCATTCTTTGTAGAAACATTCTTTCCGTCTAGAACAGCAGCTTCTCCCTCAGGGACAGAGAGCTCCCTATTCTGGGGTGAGACCAATCTCCCAGCAGTCCTTGACCCTTTCTGGGTCTAGTCCAGCCTCACAGCCTAGGGCAAATGAACCAAAGAGCTCCCTTTGTTGCTCTCCACCTGTCTGTACCCTGATGGGGATGAAGCCCAGCACAGGGGGCTCCTTTATGTGCCGCTAGCATACTCGCCTGAGGCCCCGGGGGAGGCCGCTTCATACCCCAAGCTTCTTGGGAGGCAGGGCAGCACAGTTAAGTGCAGAGATCCCAGAGTCAGGTTACCTGGCTTCGTATCCTATCTCTACCATTACAGTTTACTCTTGGGCAAATTACTGAATCTCTTTGAGTCTCAGTTTCCTCACCTGTCAATTGGGGATGATAACTGTACTTGTCTTATAGGATTGGCATGAGGATTAAGCGGAATGCTTAAAACAGTGCTTAGCACACAGTAAGCACTTAAAAAGATTTATTATCATTATTATCATTATCATTATTAATACCCTGGGCAAAATCTCACCACGTAAGGCCACTCAGGTCAAAGGGGAGAAAACTTGCTAATGAGTGGTTAGGGGCTAGATTTATGTCTGGTGACTCAAGGTGGTATTTTTGGTGCAGTGAGATATTTCCAGGGCAGAATTATCAGGTGGAGCTGTTGGGGTGCTGGTGCTAGGATATTGTTGCTGAGTGAACGTGTTGCCAGTTGCCAGTGTTGCCAGGTGGGGTAGCTTGCAGTCTGTCATCCAGTGGTAAGATCGCGTCAGTCCCTAACTGGCAGGCCTAGTCCCTGACTTCTGGAGAAAAGGAGCCATGCCCGTGCCTTGAAACACACTTGGCTTAACCAGCCAGGAGAAAATTGATCTCCTGGATGGCGGTGCTCTGCGGGAATGACCACGTTGAAGAGGTGAGGGCTGAGCAGGCCATGGAGCAAGGGCTTCCTGGAACAGCTGCTGTGATGGGGATGCTTCAGACTGTTCCCCATTTTGCTCCTTTGTTTGCCCTGTGGGGAGGAGACAGGCAGAAAGTAGGGAGGAGGGACTCTCAAGGGTCCCAAGAGAGGCTCTCTGGGGAGGAAGTTATCTGAGGGCCCTTGAAGTCACTTGACTTCAGTGCCTTCCTGGATGTTGGTTGAGCAATTGGGGAGCAGGAGAGGCCTTCCAGCTGATCCCTCTGATCTCATGAGGCTGTGGACCACTCCACAGGGAGGTCCTCTGGGTTGGGTGATGGGTCTGATTGCCGAGCCTCAGTTCTCAGGGGGTTGAGGGGTGTGGAGAGCACCCAGAGATTCTTTGGGACAGCTGGTACCCACCCCCAACAACCAGTGTCCAGTGTCTTCTCATCCTAGACTCCCCCAAGGTCCTCCCAGAAGAGAGAGACAGACCCATTCTTTCAGTGAAGACTCTGACTGCTGAGGAGATGTAAGAATGACAGCGTGCAAGCAGCTGAGTAACGTCAGCTTGGCTCAGACAGCCTCGCCACGTGAGGACATAGTGCAGCTCTAGGAGCCCCATTGGTTGGACCAAACTACCAGGTGGCCTCAGGGCCCATAAGATCAGGTGAGGTGTTCCTTGAGCAAGAGCCCAGAGCCTGGCCTCAGAGAAGAGGGTGGGGACTGATGCCAGAGCAATACCTCTCCCTTCCTGGCTGGCCAGAACCCTGCCCTTCTCATACTCACACCACATTCCTAAAAGGAGCCTCTGCCTTAGTCTGCTGGCCTGAACCTTGTCAGAGCTGGAAGAGTCTTTCCGAGTAAGTGACTTGCTAGATTTGGACCTGTGTACGTTTTGCACCCCTGGAGTCCTGCCCCTTCTTTGGGCCTCCTTTTACCCACCTGCACAAAAAGCATGCTGGGCAACCCATGCTCTGTGATGGCTGCTTCCCACCTCCACTGTGGCAAGCCAGGACCTCCAGCTGGCTCCAGACTGGACATGTTAACGCTGTGATCTCATGCTGATTGACAGCAAGAGATAAAGGCATAGGTGGGGCTTTGTGTGCCTGGAGTCAGGCTCTTCAGGGTTTGAATCCAGTTCTCTCTCTAGCTAGTCATCTACCTTCTCTGAGCTAATACTTGCAATGTTATCCTGAGGATCCAGTGAGACAATGTGTATCTACAGAATAAACCTTACAGTTGGCTCTCAACAAATGTTAATTTCTTTCCATTATCTTTTCCCTCTGATGGGCAGGATGTATGTCTTTGATTAATAGACAATGGGCAAACAAGGTCTGTACCATGTTCTGAAATTAAAAATTTAAAACATGGGGGCCTTAAGGGAAAAAAGAAACACACAAAAGGATACTTGGTGATGTAAAGGTGGCTTTGTCAGTGCATTCATGGAGCCCACTGAGCAACACAGAGATGAATAAGGCATGGACGATCTTGTCCTTTGAGGGGGTCACATCCAGTCACAGAGACAAACACAAGCAGAATGTTACAAAATAATTTGGCAAAGGCCTAGTGGAGATCTGTCCAAGTATACAGAATTGAGAACATCAGATTCTCTTGGAGGCATGGAGGTCTGGGAAGGCTTCAGAGGGGAGGTGATGATGGAGCCAAGCCTTGAAGGCTGAATAGGAGTTCCAGAGACAGAGAAGGACATGCCAGGCAAAGGGAACACCACAGACATGGAGGCGTGATGGAGGATGGTGGGTGCAGAGCCAGTGAGCATCTTGGACTGGCTGAGCATTTGCTGGATGGGAAATTGGGAGGAGGCCTTCTATTTTCATCCCGAAGACAGTGGGGAGCCATTGAAAGGATTCTGAGCAGAGGAGTAAAATGACCACATGTGTACTTTATAAAGATGATACTACCACTTGGCCATCTTGGGACCCTCGTCCCATCTCTCCTGGACTATTGCTGCAATGCCTGTTTCTCTCTGATCCAGTCTGCAACAACAATCAGACAATTTTTTAAAAAAACAAATCTAACCATTTTATCTCCCTGTTAAAAATCTACTTATTATATGTGTCCAGTACCTGTTGAATGAATAAATGAAGAAGTATCTGTGATAGTTCCTTCCTCTATGTTTCTGAGTCTATGGGTCTAAATAAAGCACCTCCTGATTTCCTTTCTGGGAGAAGTAAGACCAAAGAAGGGGAGGGACTTGCCCAAGGTCACACAGCAAGTCAGCAGCAGCAGGACTCTGCTTCCTATCCCACTGGGATTCTGAGAGGCAGTTCTTACAGAGAAAGCCCAGGCCATGTTTCACCTGGTCTCTGAATTCCCTATATAGGCCCTCCAGACCAGGGCTAAGAGAACCATAGAACGCTCTCCCCCAAACCTCACCCTTCACACACAAACAGCAGCTCCTTGTCTACTGTCAGGAGTAGGGTTGGGATCTGGAATCCCCCATTCTCAGCTTGCAGCCTTGGCCTTTTCCTTTGGGGTTGCCCCTAGAAGGAACATCAAGGAACTGCTAGACTCTGGGCTGGGAAGAGAGTTCTACCTACCCTGACTGTTAGCAAGGACTCAGTTCTGGAGCTAAGATGGGGTCTGTGCTGGGTTCTAGGCTTTGCATAGGTTCTGAGCTGGACCCTGGGCTGCTCTGGGATGTAGACTAGGCTTAGCTTTGGTCTGAATTCTGGGCTCTGTGTTTGTGAGTTGGATTATAGGTCCTGGGCTTTGCTTTAAGTGCTGAGCTCTGGTCTTTGCGCCTGGGTGGACTTTGGGCCTGTACTGAGTTGTCCTGTGATTTCTAAGGTCTCAGTTCTGGGCTCTGGGCTTCAGTTCTGAATTCTGAGCTGGACTTTAAACTCAGGCTGGGCTGGCTCGGGCTCTGGGTTCTAGGCTCCAGGCTGTAGTATGAGTGTTGGGGTAGATTTTGAGCTCTGGGCTCTGGCTCTAGGCTCTGGGCTGAACTTTGGGGCTGGGCTGGTTTCTAGCCCTTAAGCAGTAAGCTGTGGTCTCTATCCTCTGAACTCCAGGCTCTGGGCTTATGTGGGGTGGGAGTGGTGGTGTCGGGGGGAGAGTAGCAACTTGAGCCTCTCCCTTCACCCACTCTTCTTCCTAGAGACTTTCAGCCTAACTCTGCCCTCCTGGGAGAGGGGGCCAAAGTGAAGGTGGTAGTAGACTTTCTTGAGCTGCCCAAGAACTTCCCTGGCCACCCATAAGGTAAAGAGCAGGGCAGGTGGCTCACGGGAGTATCTTCTCGTGGCCAGAATCCATCCTGTTGTTATCAAGAAACTTTCTGTAGAGCAGAGAGCAGTGAGGAAACCCAGGAACAGCCCATAGCCTGGCTTCCCAGGAGCAGGAGAGAGGCAGCAGCGAGGGCCTGGGGCTGGGTCTGAGGTGCTCTCACCTCCACCTCTTCTAACTCATTCCTGGAGGCTTTGCACCCCACTCTATTCTAGCTGGGAGCTGGGCTTGAAGCTCTCAGTCCCCAGAAGAGACATCCCAGGGCTCACCCAAGCCTTTGGTGGACCCCTGACCCTCATCCTGATCATCTGTCCCTTACAGTAGACTGCTCCACTTTTGTTCTCCTTCAGGGTTCCCTTCCTCCCACCTCTGTCCCAAGCCTCCCACCCGGCAGGTTTCCTCTGCAGCTGCACTGCTGGTCACACTCCCCCCGGGAGGCCTCTTTCTCACGTAGACCCCCACAGAAGACAGCCAGGCAGGCTACACCTCTTTTCCTTGCCCACACCTTAACCTGCCCCTCTAGCACCGCGAACTCAAGGCCCATGTGCATGCAACAGACTGCACTGAAGGGGCAGGAACTCCTGTAGGAAATACAGCTGGAAGAAATCGTTTAAAATTGTACATGTCACATAACAGCCCAAGGGGAAAACAGCCAAAACCTGTTAAACTTTTTCACAGGATATCCCCTCGTGGGTACGCTCAGGTCCCAACTGTATTCCCTCGTCTCAGATCCGCCTTCCCTACACCCACAGAAAGAGACAACCTTGTTAGCCCTCCACTGGGAAAGACCTCCGTCAGGCTCTGTGCAGGAAACCTCACCCCCAAGACCCATGGGATAGCATCAACAGAAACTACCAAGTTTCTACTAAGAAACGCTTAGTAGAACACTTCCCCAACAGTCTGGAATAGTATCACAGCGGGAGCACAGAGGGCTGCAGGAAACAGCTTCAGTCAAGCAGTCTCGGTGAGGCTTGGCAATTCTGATCCTCAAGCTCCTGTTCCTTTAAAGTCTTTCTACCAATGAGAAGCGATGAACTATGCCTCCTCCTCACTGTTCACACTTGGCCTTTGGGAGCGAGTGGGAATGAGAGCGGGGTGGTTAAATGCAGATCAAATACACACGCACACATACACACACACCCCTACAAAAGACAAATGTTTATTCTCAGCAACAATACAGTCTAAATCCGTATCGAGGAAGAAAAACACTTTCCTAAGGGCTCTATAATCTGGTCCCTGCCTATAGTGAGGCTAACACTCCAATTATATTTTAGAGTAGTGTCAGACCCTCTGGGTACGTTGTCCTGCTTCTGGGCCATGCTGCCACCTCGTGTGCGTAACAAATGGGCCTGGAAAGGAGCATCAACCCATGATGGTTCCTCCTGGATATATACTATCCCTGCAAGAGCTTTGAAACTATTAGTTCCTTCACTTTAGGCCAGAGGAGAATCATGGGCTGGGGGACTGGAATTCTTCCCAGGCCTAGACAGAACCATCCTGAAGCGTGGGGCCTTGGGTTTTCTGAGTATATCCTCATTCTTCCATCTCCACTCTACCCCCTACTCTGCCCACTGCGTCCTCCCTCACAGCTCTGCTTGTCCTAGGAAAGCCTCAGGGATGCAAACTTCTGTTCATGCTCAGTTCTTGACATGTTTCATGTTGGTTCATTCTGTCTCCCCAGCCAGGTTGGGAGCCTCAGGATGTAGCAGGGAGGCCCGGCTGCCTTCTTTCAGGTGAGTGTTCACTGAGCCCCGACTGCGTCAAGCAGAGTCCTTGAGGAGTTCAGAGTGTGAGGTAGAGATCTGCGGTAAATAAATCATTACAGTAAGAGTGCGATAAAAAAGTATGATAGAGGGAAATAGAGGAGAGATACGGGCAAAGTTGCCCCATTGCACAACTCCTGGGGTCCATATGACTGGTCCCCCCCGGAGTTGTGCAATGAGACAGCCCGGGTCATGTGCAAGCCCAGAGGGGGTATCTGACCCAGCCAGGGAAGTCTGGGCAGGTGCCTCAAGAAGACCAGGCATTAGCCGAGACACAAAGGGTGAGTTTGCCAGGCAGATGAAGAAGAGCAAACTGCATGTGAAAAGCCACTAAGAGGTGAGAGAACATGTTTAGGTGTTGGGAAATATCAGGAAATACATCTTGGCTGATGCACTGGGCCCATGTGAAAGAATGCCTAGAGCTTGTTTGTTAAGTGAGTTAATGAATGCAAGAACCATAATAACAAAAGTCATAATCACCAACATTTGTTAACCACTCTCTCTGTGCCAGACGCTGCGCTAAGTGGTTTACGTGCATTTTCTCAGTTTAACTTCACAACAACCGCATGAGCCCACCCATGAGGTAGGTTCTTTGTTATCCTCCCCTCTGCAGATAAGGAAACCGAGGCTCAGGGAAGTTAATCGGCTCACTCGAGGTTACAGAGCTAGTGAACGGCAGAGCTAGGATGGAAACCCAGATCTCCCGGCTCTAGAACCCTGAGCTGTTAACCACTGCTTCGCTCAACACCAGTGCCTTTGACTTTGGGCAGTGGTGACCTGAGTGCAGACGCAGAGGGCCACCAGCAGTCACATCAGGCCCCCTTTGAGCTTCACCAGCAGCAGTGCCCCCAGTGGGTATTGGCATTGGCAGGGGTCAAACTCACTGAGCTCCTGAGTAGGAGGAGGGGACGTGGGTAGGGAGCCCAAATCTCCCAGCATTTATATGAGAAGGCCCTGGGAGTCCCAGAGCTCTCCAGAAGGAATTTGAGGGAGGCTGGGACACTGCAGAGCCAGAAAAACACTATTTGGGTGAAGTTGTTTTTATCCTAGGCATGGTGTGGCCTGGTTACACCTGAAAAATGCCAAATTCTCTTCTGCTCACTCACGTCTGCATTCCTCCCACGTCACCTGGTTTTTAATCCCATCAGGACCACCCAGCCTGCTTCCCTCCATCCTCTCCCAGCCCGGCAGCCTGGCCAGTTTTACTCCGTCTGTCCTCCCACAGGCTGGCGTGTCTCTTGCTGCACCTTCTGCCCTCAGCCTGGGTCAGACCCGAACGATTCCTTTCTCTGCTCCTGTCCCAGGCTGCTGTGAGCTGCTGGAAGAAACCGTGTGGTCTCTGAGCTCACTTGCTCTGCGGCCCTTTGCCTGGTCCTCGCCATCTCTCCGGCTTCTCCTCAGCCTTACCATAGGGCTTTTTCTCCTCCACACGACCTCACGTGGTAGAGCTCTGAGGACCTCTTCCTTGTGTCCTCTTTTCTCTTCACCTCACCCTCTCCCACCACTTCAGTGACCCCGTTTATACCAATAATTCCCAAATCTATAGCTCCACCCACATACGGATGCCCGAATGTGTATTCCACACGTTTGTTCATACAACTGACCTTTCTTGGTTGTTAGACTCTGTGTTTGGAAACTGACATGGACCCAGCCATCCTGAGCTCACAGTCTAGCAAGCAGATAGAACCAAGCAATCAGAATGGAATGGAGTATGTCAGCAGAGAGAGCTGACAGGACAAGAGAAGAGACAGGTGGTCCAAGGAAAGTGTATCAGTTAGGCTTGGGCTTGGTTGTGGGTGACAGAAAACCCCAAACCACAGTCATTACAGCCAGTTAGAAGTCTGGAAATAACTAGCACAGAGCTCGTAGGTGGATCCATGATCATCAGAGCCCTCTGTCTTATTGCTCTACCACCCTCTGCCATCCTTATCACAATGCTTCTACCTCATTGTCCAGTATAGCAGCTCAAGCTCTAGACATCACATCTGCATTCCAGACAGTTCCAAGGAGGAAGGGGTGAAACATGGCACATTCCCTTTTAAAACAGTTCCTGGAAGTTGCACAAAATGCTCTGCCTGCAAGCTGTTGGCCAGCACTTAGTCACATGGTTACACCTAGCTGCAAGGAATTCTGGAAAACATGGTTTTTACTCAAGGCCAACCATGTGTGCAGCTAAAAATCAGGCTTCTATGACTAAGGACATGCGAGATAATGGATATTAGGGGACAACTAGTAGTTTTAGCCTCAGCCTGATGAGCTGGCACTTAATCTGGACTTTGAGAGATGTATCAGAGTTAGGCAGAGAAGAATGTTTTTGGCAGTGAGCTGCAGAGTGCATTTTTGGAAATGCAAGTGGTTTGGGATGTCTCCAGCATGGAGTACATGTTGGTGTATGATAGGAGACACAGGCAGGATCACTTTATTTGAGGAGTCATTTAGAGGGAGGAGGCATGGCCCATTTTGAGGAAAGAGACACACTTAGAGGTGGAGCAGGGAGGGGCCAGCCTCAGTTAAAATTAGGTTCATCTAGAAATCCACAGCCTGGGTACTGCTTGGCCCTGGAAGTCCCTAACCTCTCTTCCTCACTGACCTGGAGTTCCAAGAGACACTGATTTGCAATTGAGCCAAGTTCCCTTGGCAAGGATGTTCTGGAAGCTCTGGAGCTGCCTAAAGTACGAGATAAGAACACAGGACTGGCCAGTGGCAGCAAGGCCCTCAGCCCACCACCCTCAACCACTGGTCGATGGCAGGGCAGCGGGATGGGAGCAGAGCCCACATGAACTGCCAGCTGGGCCTCTTCCCCAGACACATCACCAGGACTTCCAAAGGTTGTATTTATTTCCCTGGCGTGTTTGCAGACATCAGGGCAGGGCAGCCAGCTGGGTGTGTGACCTCTGGCTTTCTGGAAGAATGGACTCAATCTCCTTGGCTCTGCCCCCACTGTCCTTCTTTGATCCTGCAGCAAGTGTACAATGACCTTGGCCCAGGCCTCCGCAGAGAGTTCGATAGGAAATCCCAAATGCTCTAGCACCTCTCTGCTGCCCAACATAGCTCTCCAGCTCACAGTGGCCTCAGTCCCCTTCCCACGGGCACACATATCACATGCAGACACACCGATACACATTGCTTACACCACACACCCAGGTCCTCATCCATCTCCAGACACACAGTTATTCACACACAAAAGTCACACACACCACACACGTGCTATGTAGAGCCCTCCCACTATCCACATTACATATAGACTCGCACACCCTGACATACATATCACATACAGACATATACGCCCCACACGTGATACTCCAACATGTCTACACTCACAACATACCACGCTGGACATACACATCCCATACATACACCCATACCCACATGCTCACTCACCTACACATCACACCCAAACCCCCATCAGTGTTGGTCCCTGTGTTTGGGGAGCAGGGTCTCCAAGTTCTCTTATCCGTGGGAACCCTTGCCTTCTGATGAGACATAGACTCAGGGAGGCAGCTGGAGGAGAGAAGGAAGCGCCACTACCTCCCCACCCCAAATGCATACACTCAACCCACAGCAAAGAAGGGAGATTGGCCTTTCGCCCACTACCCTGTGGACCCGTGTTTGCCTCTGACGTCAGGGACATGGAGTTCTGGACAGAGGATCCAATATGATGCCTCGGCCCTGTCCCCACTGCCCAAGATACCCTGGGCTAGGAACAAGAGTCCCAGCCAGCAGGCTGGAAGCAAGCCTATGCCAGGCCCACCGATGTCATAGTGACAGGAAAAGCCCTTGTGCAATAGGCACTGTGGAATGTGTAGGGCACCTGCAGGAGCTGACCCAACGGATCTGGGAAGAGGGTAAAAGGAAAGGCCCTCTCGGTTGTTGACATCGACTCTGAGCCAGCGCTGTACCCAGAGCTCCGCAGTGTTGTCCCCTGTTGTTTTCACACCAAGTGTTATCCCCATTTTATAAACAAGAGAACTGGGGCCCAAAAAGGTGCTCGAAGCCTCACAGCCAGTAAGTGGTAGGGTCTTGCTTTGAACCTGGGACTATTTTTCCCCACAGCACGGGGCAGCACCCTGAGGTTGGGCTGGGATGCTACAGCAAGATGGCTCCAAGGCAGGGGCACTGATCCCTGGCTGCATGGGGCTCTGTCCCAGGCTTCTCCCTCCCTCCTTCTAAGTGGGGGACACTGGGGCAGGAAACTTGAGCCCAGGAAACTGGAGCTGGGGATCAGGAGAGAGGGGAACAGTTAGATGGGTTGCGAGTTTGGTCCCAATGCCATAGGCTAAGCCTATGAGTCCTGGATATTGAGCCAAAGCTGGCGCCACACTAGGGGCTGGAGCTAAATCTTGAGGCAGGTCAGAGCTGGAATCAGAGCTGGAGCTCAGTCAAGAGCCGAACCTGAAACTTCTACTGCTGCTGAGCGGATTCAGGCCAGGGCAAGGGGCTGAACCTGCAACCAGAGCCAGGGTGGAGGGGATGGGAGACGGAGGTTAAGGTACTCCCACCGCACACTGAACAGAACCTCCCCAGCGTGTCAGGCACAATGTGGGCACAGAGAGGGGACACACAGGAGCTCACACTGCTCAGTACGGGAGAGAAGAACACAAAGAACTTTAATCCCAGGCACACTAGGCTCTGGCAAAAGGGCCCTCCATGAAGCTGGGCTTTGAAGGGTGGCCAGAACTTCAGTTGGCAGAGATGGGTGAGAGAGATTGTGGTAGGAGTCAGTGGTGAGAAACAAAGGCACAGAGCCAAGAAAGTCTAGCTCAGGGCCTGTTCGGAGGAGGGTGAGTGAGTATTCTGTTTTGCTAGAGTGCACAGCAGGTCACAGAGCAGTGAGCATGAGGCCGCTGAGGTTGGTGACAAGAGCCTACAGTATTGGGTGACCTGCTCGGGAATTTGAACTTTATCCAGAGGGCGACAGGATATCATTGGCAGGCATTAAGAAGGACAGTGATGTGGTCAGACTTGTGTTTCAGAAGAGCCCTCTGGTTGCTGATGTGGAAGAGGGACTGGGGATGGGGGTGGGAGAAGTGAAAGGCAGGGAGATCAAGGGGCAAGCTGATGTAGCAGCCAGCGCAGGAGATCATGAAGCCCAAGCTGGGAGAGTGACCCAGGGGAGGAGGGAAGGGCACAGATGCACAATTTGCAGAGGGGCAGGATGGACAGGATTTGGTGATCATTTGGAGGCTGTGTGTAAGAGAGGGTAAGAGCTAAGACACCCTGGGCAGGGCCCAAGTATCAGGGAGGCTGAGAGGCAGAATTGGGACCACCCCAGGAGAAACCAGAGGGACAGAGCCTAAGCTCCCAACTCTACCTCTCACCAGCTGGGCATCCTTGGCATGTGACTTATGTGCTCTGAGCCTTGGTTTCCTCTTCTGTAGAATGGGGAAAATTTTATTTCCTCCATAGGGTTTTCATGAGGATTAGGTAAAACATGTATGAGGATGTCTGGTGCATATAAGAGTCAACGTATGTTTCAAAGCTCAGCTCTGTCCCAGCCCAGATCTCCAGCTCCCAAGCAAGATGCTGACCTCTACCAATGCTGAGCTCAATACCTTCTGGCCACAAGGAGTGGTGCTCCCTAGCCTGGCCTTCAGCCAGCCTGTTATCCCACGGGGAATGGTCTAAGAAGCCAGTATGGCGGCCCTGGGCAGCTCTGGCCTCCCAACTCCCCCACAACTGAGATGTTCTGGATGTCCTGTTTGTCCACTCTTCAGTCAGGAAGGCCCAGCTGGGCCATTCCTCTGAGCTCCCCTTCCCAGCAGTGTCCCAGAGACCCACCAAGTGACCTTGGAGGACAGGAAGGAGCCACTGAAGGGCACTTAGGTATCCTGAACTTGCCTGGGATTTTGTCCCACCTTACCCTTTACCTGGCTAGAGCAGGCTCTGGTTGGAATCCCTCCTCCCCACTGTTCCTCAGTGGGCCTCTGCAGTGAGATACTGGGAAGGGGTCCAGCCTTGCAAGATGGAAGCTAAGACCACCTGGGGAGGCAAGTGGACCTTGCAGAATCTTTCAAGCTCCTCTCCTCCTCCTTTAACATCCTTCCAACTCCCTTAAACATCTTTAATCCCTTAAATATAAATGGATCCTCATGGTCCATCCTAGGTCCACATGTGCTCTTTGCACACACCGCTGGGGATGATTTTGCCACTCCCCAGACACCCTGTCTTACCAGTGATGAATCTTAAGCCCAGTTCCCTCTCCTGGGCACCAGAACCCTGATATTCCACTGATCTCATGGCTGACCCAGATGCTCAGACCCCACATGGCTACAAGCAAACTCATTCTCCTCCTCTTGACCCTCAGGAGAGTAAATGCCTCCACCTCCCACCCATTCTCACAGGCCAGAAACCCAAGAGCCGACCTTGTCTCCACTCTCTCCCCTGTACTGCACAGCCTGCCAGTTCTACTTTTTATTAATAGATACCTGTCTCCTGTCTGCCCATTCTCTCCACCTGCACTTCCAGGTGAGATTGTCACTTCCTCCACCCAGTCATTAACTTCTTCTGGTCTCTAGCCCAGCTCTGCAAACTCGAAGGCCTAGATATCTTTTCCTTGGTTTGGGGAACTCGAATGGCATAAGTTGTCCCATTCTGACATGTTTGAGAAATCTTTTATAGAAGATGTCCCAGAAGGCAACATTTTAAAACTCAGGCAATCAAAAATTACAACTCAATAAAATATCTGCCTTTCCAAATAAACTTGCCTTTCAGATCCTTGTAACAGGGGAATTGCCCAACAGTTTTTTCTTGTACAACAATAATTAATACCACTTTGCAAAAGGCATACAAAAATACATTATATTAAAAAAAAATCCACTGCCTCTAGCACAACATCCAAGAGCAGCTTAAAAAAACACAAGTTTCCCAGATCTTCGATCTTTTCAAAAGAAGTCAAAATTTGAGTTTTCAGATGAAATTTCACAACTTTTAACGGTTGGCAATCAATTTAAAAAATTAAAACCACTGTCCAGGCCTCCAGTTTGCAACTTTGGGCTCTTCTAGTCCATGTTTCGTTCCTGAAATGGTCTTTTGGAGTAATAAAAATAATTTTTTATTTTATTTTATTTTAAAAAGGCTCAGGGTGGCCGCAGGACCCCCACGCCAGGCCCCATAAAAAAAAGTAATTTTTAAAAAATTCTACATGTAACAAATGCTTACTAGTTGCAGACATAGTTTCACTTGCTTCACAAAGAATTCATTTAATCCAGCACCCCATGAAATAGTGAACCGATCTCTCTGCTCATTTAATCCGACACTCCTCATCTGAATCCCAGAGAAGTTAAATTTGCCCAAATTACACAGGGAGTCAGAGGAGGAGCCAGGATTCCAATCCAGCTGTCTGACAGTGCTCACCGCCACGAATTGTAAAGGTCCTTAGGATCACGGACTGTTTTTGTGTTCTAATTCCTGCCGCAGCTCAATGACTGATGGATGTATGAATGAGTGAATGCATGCATGAATGAATGAAAGCGCAGATCCAGTCTTCTCTGTCCAGTTAATACCTGCCTGAAAGCCCCAGCCCCGCCCCAGAAGCTGGACTCCAAGAACTCGTGCCAGGGGTTCACGGCTGCTCAGCGGGGAGCGGGGCTCACACAATGCGGTACCGGCTGCTCCCTCCCTTCCGCAGCTTTGAGGCTCCGGGACAGCTCGGACCAGTGCTTCCTGCATTCAGCCCTTGGGCCAGTGACATCCGGCTGCCGGCACCCCGCCCCCCCACACACCCTGAGTCCCCCAGGCTCCCAGCAGAGGAGGGCAGGAGGGGAGGCGCTGCTTGCCAGGTATGGAGCATTATGGAGCATTTGGCTGAGTCCTGGCTGGAGGGCTGGTGTCCAGTCCTCGGGTCCACTTCCTGTGTTACTGGGACACATCTGCCAACTGTGCCATCATAGATTTATAGCCTTCTAGTCTTTCTTGTCCCACCACCCCAAACTCCCTACCTTCCCAGGGACTTAGAGCCCAGTTACCTTCAGCACCCCCACCCCACCCCAAGTATGATAACAATAATAGCTCCTACACCACAGAACTCCTTCTAGGTGAAGGGAATACCCAGCTGAAAGTTTTGCACAGATGATCCTGTTTAATCTTCACAACAGCCAAGCATGATGAGTAGTAGTCTCCTCATTTTACAAATTAGGTTTTCCAATTAGACTGGAGACCACATTGGGTAAGTGACTTTCTTAGGTCATACAGCTACCCAGTGGCGCAGCCCAGATCTAACTCTAATGTCCGTCTTGCTTATTCCCAAATGTTCTGTGTTGCTGCTCCAATATTTAGGCCCAGGGACTTGAGCCAGGCCTGGGAATATAGACCCAGTTGGGGGTTTCCTGGCTCTCGTAAAAACTCCATTTCTGATGGGGAGAACTTGCTAGTGCTGGATGATCTAGAATCTCACTTCATTGCTAGGCAGACAGAAAAGCATGCCTGAGCACCTAAGTACAAACGGATTTCAGGTGGATGAAACAGCTTGTGCAAAGCTTGAGACTGGGTGAGCCCCTCCAGTACAAATTCCTGCAACAACAGAATGCTCCCCCCACAGAACCCCCCCAACAGCCTCTGCCTGCTCAAATGGGGTGCTCCCTCCATAGGGACACCTCTGAATGTGTCTATGTTGGCAAGACCTCTGGGAAAGCCTATCTTCTCCCCGCAACACCTGATGTGGGAAAGATCTAGCCAGTGATGTCCTGGTAAAGTTTAACAACTTGGGGGTGGGG
Source organism: Avahi laniger (assembly GCA_963575035.1). Lineage (NCBI taxonomy): Eukaryota > Metazoa > Chordata > Mammalia > Primates > Indriidae > Avahi > Avahi laniger. The sequence goes on from CAUYSK010128036.1 coordinate 15,024, forward strand.
GGGGCGGCCAGCAGCAGCAGGTGGGGAACCCTGATTTGTAGCATTTGTGGGTTTCCATGGAATAAATATTCTTTTCTTTTTTTTTTTTTGAGACAGGATCTGGCTCTGTCACCCAGACTGGAGTGCAGTGGTATGATCACAGCTCACTGTAACCTTGAACTCCTGGGCTCAAGGGATTCTTCTGCCCATGGAGTAAATATTCTGCCATTCTGCCATGGCCAGTTTCAAGCTACCAAAGTTGAAGTTGGACAGTAGTACACCATTACATAGGGTACTTCCACCAAAACAGATACAAGAGACACATAGTGGTAAAATATAGTAAAGTAATTAAGGAATGATGAGTTTGGAGTCTTTGTTTTAGTTTGTTTTGTTCTGTTTTTTAATACAGAAAAGATCGGGGGAAAACATATATGCAGTACTCCACTACCACAAATTATACAGTCAAGTTTCTCACGTTTGGGGAAATCTCAGGGGTCAGCATATCCGGAGTGCAATAGATAAGCCTCGCCCCGGGAAAACCTTCATGATCATGGTATCTCCCCTTTTACTTTGTTTTTAATATAGTTTATTTACGTGTAAATTTATATAACTTAATTCTTGATCATGTTTAGCAACAGCTCTCACGACTCCTGCAAACGCAACAATCAGCTCTCACCAAGCTGATACAAGCAGCTCCAGCACAGCACTGAGCCAGGCTCCGCGGGTCCTGGGGCTGTCCTTCCTGCAGCTTCAAGGCTCCTACGCACAGATTCCCCATCTCTCTAGCCTGGGTTTCCCTCTAGTGGACAGAAGAGTCATTTCCAGGTGATTCTCTTGTTCCACCTGTCCCAGAGCTTAGCACCCAGAGAGGGGTATGGCTGAGGTTTGAGAGTTCATACAATTTCACCATTGTTCTCAGGCGCTAGGCACTTGGTAATATGTCCCTGTAAGGGGCAGTGCCAGGAGGGCCCCCGGGGCTTTAGCCATTATCACAATCTCCAGAGCTTCTCAGAAATCCCATCTCATCCCCCATGTCGCAGCTCAGGCTGGCTACATTGGCCCTTCAGGTTTGGGGAACACCCTTCCCCCGCCCCACCTTCAAGTCTAAGAAGGCAAACTGGAAGACCCGGTTTGTGTTAGGAATTAACTTCTCACGCAACTCATAGCCCACTGGGGATCATTCACTGGTTGGGCATATGTGAGAAAATTGAATCTATCAGATGCAGATCTGGGGCTCAGGATACCCCCTCCTGCATTATGCCTGTTCTCTCTTCCTCCAGAAGTGATCTTCCAAAGCACAGCTATATCTGTGTCACTCTTCTGCTCACAAACATCCTATGATTCTCTGTCGCTTTCAGCTTCAGTCCAAGCTCCTTATCCAGGAGTTCAGGGCCTTGGTTGGGACCCCACCCAGATTGTTTACCTTAAATCTCCAAAGAAAGAGAAGGAAACTGACATTTTTGTAACTATCCTCTGTGCTAAACACAGGCACTGTACTAAACACTTTACAAACAGTTTAATTTAATTCTTCAGTAATACTGCTAGATAGGGATAATGACTATAGGTGTGAAAACTCAGTGTGACACAGCTTGCAAACAGAGAAGTTCTTTGTTCAACTCACTCCTCTTTGTTCTTGAAAGCTGCTCTTGTCTCTGTAGGCCTGGCCCTTTCCCCAGGTTGGCTGCAGAGTAAGGTGCAAAGTCTCTAGAATCCCTTTCTCACTGCATATAAAGCAGGGCTACATTCCTCAGGGTTCTAAGGAAAGGACTGCTTTGCAGGGAAACCCAAGCAGAGGTTACAGAGCTACAAATACCGGATGAGAAACCAGATTTTAATCTGGTTAAATTCTGGTGCTGGCCCCAGAGCCCCTCCTCTTCCTCCCTTCCTCCTACCTAACTCTCCTTTGTCACACTTTCCCACCTTCTCTTTACTTCTACTGGAATCCTAGACATCTTATGGCTCAGATCAAATTTCCCTCCTCCAGAAAGCCCTCTCAGACCTCCTGCCTCAGGAATCTGCCTAATCAAAGTAAGAATTGTTGCAATTTGAAAGGAAGAGCAGATTTCTAGCTAAATATGAGGATTAATTACGTGTGTTTATCTCTACTCATGCCCGAAATGCCACTAAAATGAAAGCAAATGGATTAGAAAAAAAAAGTTTAAACTCACAAGGACAAAAAAATAAATAAATAAAAAAAGATGGCCAGCCACAGTGGCACACGCTTGTAATCCCAGCAGTTTGGGAGACCAAGGGGGTAGGATTGCTGGAGGCCAGGAGTTGAAGACCAGCCTGGACAACACGACGAGACACCATCTCTGCAAAAAAATTTTAAAAGTAGCCAGGTGTGATGGTGCACACTACTTGAGAGGCTGAGGCAGGAGGACTGCTTGAGCCCAGGAATTGGAGGTTATAGCGAGCTATGATTGCACCACTGCATTCCAGCGTGGGTGACAGAGTGAGACCCCCATCTCTTAAAAAAAAAATAAAAAAAAAAGAAGAAAGAAAGGAACAAGAAAACTTGGACCTTTACCTCACACCATATACAAAAATTAACTCAAATGGATCAAAGACCTAAATGTAAAAGCTAAAACTATAAAACAAATCTACATGACCTTAGATTTGGTGATGAATTCTTAGATATAGCAACAAAAGAAAAAATAAATAAATTGGATTTAACCAAAATTAAAAATGGTTGTGCATCAAAGGACACTATCAAGAAAGTAAAGGCCAGGCATGGTGGCTCAAGTCTGTAATCCTAGCACTTTGGGAGGCCAAGACTGGAGAATTGCTTCAGGCCAGGAGTTCATAACCAGCCTGGGCAACACAGTGAGACCCCCTCTCTACAAAAAATTAAAAAAATTAGCTGGGCATGGTGATGTACACCTGTGGTCCAAGCTACTTGGGAGGCCGACTTGGGAAGATGGACTGCTTGAGGCCAGGAGTTGGAGGCTGCAGTGCACTGTAACAGTACCTGTGAATAGCCACTGCATTCCAGCCTGAGCAACATAGTGAGACACCGTCTCTTTAAAAAAAAAGAGAGAGAGAGAAATGAAGCGCCATAACACAGAGGGACCTGAAAACACTATGACATTATACTTAATGAAAGAAACCAGCACAAAAAGCCATATATTGTATAATTCTGTTTATATGAAATATCCAGAGTAGGCAAATGTATAGAGACAGACAGCAGATTAGTAGTTACTAGGGTTTAGGAGGGAAGGGGAGTGACTGCTTAAAGGGTATGAGGTTTCTTTTTTGGGGTGATGAAAATGTTCTGGATTTACCTAGCGGTGATAGTTGTACAACCTTATGAATAATTATAGAAACCACTGAATACACACTTTATATGGTTAAAATGGCAAATTTTATGTCATGTAAATTTTATTTTAATTTAGAAAACAGAAAAAAAGGAGAGGAGACAACAGCAATTGAAAGCTGTCTACAAACCTTGGGACACTTGAGAGCAGGCATACAGCAAAAGGCCAGAGAAAGCAGAAATTGTAACCACTTTTGGAGGGAGCAGGGAGACGGAGAGAGAAATGTCAATAAGGAGCCATTCCATTAGCGAAATCGGAACCTAAGAACAGCTTATAAACTGGAGGCACTCGATACTTCTGAAGCCAGGGTTGTAGGATGGGGCTGAAGGAAGACTGGATGAAAATTAAAGGAGTTAGACTTCTAAATCTCCTCCCTCTACCTCTGTAGTCAGGTGACTGCCCTCTTCCTGCCTGGCAGGAGACAAGTTAAATTGAGAGGCTCTGGATTTGAGAATATCAGGCACAGCTGAGAGTAGGAGTGATGGATTATACTGAAATCCGGTGGGGGGACGGATTTGCTGAATTGTAGAACCCCCGGTATTCCCTTTCCTTCTTGGTTCCCAGAAGACTGTCAGCCAGACTTATACCCTTGCCCTGGTAGATTAGAGGATTTCTCTACATGAAAATTGAAAGATGTCCTGGTATTGACAGTTGAGGAGTCTCCCGGTAAATCTGCCAGGTACCTGCATAATAACTCTTTAGTGAAGCTCAATAATCAACACCCACCCCTCAACACACACACACTCACATACATAGAGCTTTCAATCAGCTTTTAATGCCCCACTCTTTAATGTAAATAAAAACTGACAGCAAGGATCACCAAAAAACACAGAGCAAAATAAACAGGGGAGGATTTGGGGGAAATAGAGAAAATAAAGAGCAGGAAAAACTTTCAGAATTAACAATTAATATGAAAACTATTATTAATAGCCTCAGAAGAAAGAGGGAAAAATGTGTCCATGAAGAAAACCCAAAAAGCTACAAAAATGAAATATTTAGAGAATAAAAAAAGAGCTCTTAAAAATTAAAAAATATGTCCCCAAAATTTTAAGTTAATAGAAGGATTGGAAATTGAGAAACTCTCCCAGGAAGTTAAAAAAAAATACAGAGGTAGAGATATGAGAAAAGATTTTTTAAAAGACTAGCAGGAGTTTCAGAAAGAGAGAAGAAAAAAATGGAAGAGGGGAAATTTTTCAAAGAAATAATCCCAGAGTAAATGGGTTTCTAAATTAACAGGCTCAAGGTAAAGAATGCAAAAAGATGTTACAATGCAATTCTGACACTACCTGGAATTAGACCAAACTTCACAGGTTAATGGCACAGTTTCCACAAGACTGCCTTCACTTCAGAAACCAGCTGCAAGCTCAGGGTTTCCCAGGTCACCCAAACTTCTGACCAACTGGCTACAAATTTGGGGCTTCCCACTACATTTTTGGGTTCAATAATTCCCTAGAATACTTCCTAGAACTCAGAAAGGTGCTATATTTATAGTTACAGTTTTATTATAGCAAAGATGATACAAATCAGGACCAGCCAAAAGAAAAGATACAATGGGCAAGGTCTTAGAGGGTCTCAAATGTGAAGCTTCCAGTGTCCTCTTCCCATGAAATCAGGATGCATCATCCTCCTGGCACACTGATGTGTAACATTACATACAGAGTATTATTAACCAGGAAAGCTCACCTGAGCTTCAGTGTCCAGCGTTTTTATTGGAGGTTCATTTTGTAGGCATGATTGATTGGATCATTGTCCACATGATTGGACAACTCAATCTTCAGTCCCCTTCCCCAACCCAGAGGTCAGACTGATACCATGTGGCTCAAAGCCCCAACACTCTAATCACATGGTTGGTCTTTCTGGTATGGCCAGTCCCTACTGTCGATTGTGAGACATCTTAAACTACCCAGAGGTCCACTATAGATAACCTTATTAGCATAAATGATCAGGATCCACCATGAATAACAAAGACAGTCCTATTACTTGGGAAATTCTGAGGGTTTAGAGGTTACCCTAAACTAGGGACAAGGCCACTAAAATTCTTTATTACAACAGACCCATACCAAAGCACATTGTTGAAAAAATTCAGAATGACAGGGACAAAGAGTATATCCTAAAATCTATCAGAGAAACAAGTCACATACAAAGGTTTATAGATCAAATGATATCAGTCTTCTCAATAGCAACACCAATTGCTAAGAAACAGGAAATTAGTACCTTTAAAATTCTTGGGGGAAATTATTTCCAATCTAATATTCTATATGCAGCCAAACTATCAACCAAAGAATACCATAAAGACAATTTGAGAAATGCAAAGTCTCAAAAATTTAACTTCCCAAGTACCCTTTCTCAAGCAGCTACTTGAGGATGTGCTCCACTAAAGTGAGGAAGTAAATCAAGAAAGAGGAAGACATGAGCTCCAGAAACAGGGGATCCAACACAGGAGAGCAGCAGAGGGAATTTCCAAGATGATGGTGAAGGGAAGTCACAGGATGACAACTGTGATGCAGGCCAAGAGATCAATAAGTTTAGATTGGAAACGGAAGACAAAGGGTTCCAAGAGGGATGATTCCAAGAAAAAAATGTAACTGATAGATTGATTACCTGGTGTATCTTACCATATGGAGTGATTTCTGTAGCTCTGGTGGGACTGTATAGAGTTAAATTCATAGTAGATACATAGAAATCTAAGCAAAAGGAAAAATGAGAAAATTTAACTCTGAAAAAAATAGTGTAAGAAAGGAAATGTCATTATAATGCAGCATACTTGTATACTCAAAGTACTGTTAATATTGAATATTTATTTATTTAAAAATTGAATGATAATTCTATTGGTAGAATAAGGGAAGACCAAGTACGGGGGGGGGGAAGGAAAATATAAGAGCTATATCTCTCCTTCTACAGTAGGATGTCAATCGAAATTCTAAAATCAGGAAAAAATAGATTTCTGTATTGGTCAAAATATGGGAAGAAATATGAAGGACAAAGAACAGCTAAAACAATGGTTGCCTTTGAGGAGTTAGAATCAGGTGAGGACAGGGCAGAAGACTGCCTTTTTTTTAAACCTTGCCATATGCCTACATACATGTATTGTTGTCATTAAAAAATATGTTTTAAGAAAAATAAAGAAAATAAAAAATTGCAGAAAAATTGAAGGTCCCTAGGGTAGTTAGTAGCATTTGTTACTGTGGTGACTTCATCACCATCCTGGGTCCAGACATTAGCCCAGAAACCAGATTTTTTTAGCCCTAAAAGCAGCAGCATCTCTACAGAAAAGACACACTTTAACCAGGCTCATGAGACTGATATTTCAAATCAGATGCCAATTCATTAATTTATAAGGGGAAGCAGGGCTTTGAAGCAGACCAGTTCTTCCTGTTCAATGATGAGTGCATTCTCTCCCTGCAGGCAGATCTACATGGGGGAACAGAATGGATTTCAGAGGGTTGCTTGGTGATCCAAAGGGTGAGGTGGGAGGTGAATTGGGTGACTTCAAAAAATGATGCCTCCATCTCCTCTGTTCCTGGACCAGCATCCTTTTCTCTAGAGGATGGACACTGCTGGTCAATGCCTTGGCAACTCTCCTTGATCTCTGGCTTCATTCCCTCCTGACTGGCACTTTCTTTCTTTAACTGCATTAATATCTTAAAACAGGTTATAGTCTAGACTGGGCCTAAGAGTTATTCTGTCTCCATCAGGTAGGTTGGCACATCTCTACTTTAAAGCATTTGAGGCTGGGCGCGGTGGCTCATGCCTGTAATCCTAGCACTCTGGGAGGCCAAGGCGGGTGGATCGCTCAAGGTGAGGAGTTCGAGACCAGCCTGAGCAAGAGTGAGACCCCGTCTCTACTAAAAATAGAAAGAAATTAGCTGGACAACGAAAAATATATAGAAAAAGCCGGGCGCGGTGGCTCACGCCTGTAATCCTAGCTCTCTGGGAGGCCGAGGTGGGCGGATCGTTCTGAGCTCGGGAGTTCGAGACCAGCCTGAGCAAGAGCGAGACCTCATCTCTACCAAAAATAGAAAGAAATTAA
>CAUYSK010128039.1:0-68956 GCA_963575035.1 Avahi laniger
TGCCTGTAGTCCCAGCTACTCGGGAGGCTGAGGCAGGAGGATCGCTTGAGCCCAGGAGTCTGAGGTTGCTGTGAGCTAGGCTGACACCACGGCACTCTAGCCCGGGCAACAGAGTGAGACTCTGTCTCAAAAAAAAAAAAAAAAAAAGTTCAAAAAAACCACAAACCACAAAGATTACAACCTACAAGGAATAGCAACAAAGAAACACCGAGGAGGAGAGAGAAACTAATCTATGAAGTTACCACATTATAAGGATCCAAATGTCTAGTTTTCAACAAAAAATGAGGCATGAAAAGAAATAAGAAACTATGGTTCATTCACAGAAAAAATATTAATAACAACAGTTAGTAAGTAAGCACAGATATTGGATATAACAAAGACTTTAAATGAACTGTCTTAAATATACTTGAAGTGCTAAAAGAAACCATGAACAAAGAACTAAAGGAAACCCAGAAAACAATGTCTCAACAAATTGAGGATGTCTATAGAGATAGAAATTGTAAAAAGGAACCACACAAAAATTCTGGATACGGAATTACAACTAGATAGGAGGAATGAATTCTGTTGTTCTGCCACAGTGTAGGGTAAATATGGTTAACTCTAATTTATAACATATTTTCAAAAAGCTAGAGGAGAGCATTTTGAATGTTCACAATACAAAGAAATGATAAATGCTTGAGGTGAATATGCTAATTACCCTTATTTGATTATTATACATTCTAAACACATATCAAAGTATCACTTTGTATCCCAAAATAAAAGGAAAAACAATTTTAGAGATAAAAATAATAATACTTGAAGTGTAATATTCATTAGAGGTATTCAAGAGCATATTTGAGCAGGTAGACAAAAAATTAAAAAATTTCAAGATAGGTCAATTGAGATTATCCAGTATGAGGAGAAGAAAGAAAAAGGAATTATGAAAAATGTACACAGCCTAAGATACCTGCAGGACACTATCAAGCATACTAACATACATATAATGCGAATGCCAGGAGGAGAGAAAAAGAATGGAACAGAAATAGTATTTAAAGCAATAATGATCAAAAATTTCCCAAATTTAATGAAAGACATGAATCTACACATTCAAGGAGCTCAATGAACTCTAAGAAGGAAGAACTCAAAGATATCCACACCTATATACATTATAATTAAACTGTGAAAAACCAAAGGCAAAGAGAGAATCTTGAAAGTAGCAATTCATCACATGCATGAGATTCTCAATGAGATAAACAACCAATTTCTCATAAGATAGAAGCCAGAAGGCAGTTGGAAGATATATTTAAAGTGCTGAAAGAAAAAAAAAAAACTTGTCAAACAAGAATTCTACATCTGGCAAAACTATACTTTAAAGATGAAGGAGTGGCCGGGTACGGTGGCTCACGCCTGTAATCCTAGCACTCTGGGAGGCTGAGGCCAGCGGACTGTTTGAGCTCAGGAGTTCGAGACCAGCCCCTGAGCAAGAGCGAGACCCCGTCTCTACCAAAAATAGAAAGAAATTAATTGGACAGCTAAAATTATATAGAAAAAATTAGCCGGGCATGGTGGCGCATGCCTGTAGTCCCAGCTACTAGGGAGGCTGAGGCAGTAGGATTGCTCGAGCCCAGGAGTCTGAGGTTGCTGTGAGCTAGGCTGACGCCACGGCACTCACTCTAGCCAGGGCAACAAAGTGAGACTCTGTCTCAAAAAAAAAAAAAAAAAAGATGAAGGAGAAATTAAGATATTCTCAGATAAATAAAAACTAAAAGAGTTTGTTGCTAATAGATCTGCCCTACGAAGAATGCTAAAGAGAGTACTTCAGTCTGAAATAAAAGGACACTAGATAGTAACTCGAAGGCATGTGAAGAAATAAAGAACACAGGTAAAGGTAACTACATACATAAATACAAAAGCCAAAAATGACTGTATTTTTGGTTTTAACTTTGGTTTTCCTTATATAATTTAAAATACAAATATATAAAACAATAATTATAAATACATGTTTATAAGCATGCAATATATACGTATGTAATTTGTAACAAGATAAAGGGGAAGGAACTGTTTAGAAATGGAACTTTTGCACACTATTGAAGCTAAAATGGTATTAATTCAAACAATATTATTATAAATTTAGGAAATTAACTAATAAGAAAATAACTTTAAAATATATAGAAAAGGAAATAAGAAGGGAATCAAAATGGTACGGTAGAAAAAAATTGACTTCCTGAAAAAATGGTGGACTAGAGGCAGCCTGCCAGCTCACTGCTCCCAAAGAAAGAAGTGAAAGGTGCAGGCAATTACCTACAAACAGATCGCTCACCCTGGAAGCAGCATTGTGAATTCACAGAGAAGCAACATGGGTGGGGAAAAAAGGTAAAAGTTGATAAATACACAAGACTAGAGAATGCAAGGAGAATAGGAGAATAGAGCATGGGAGTGCTGTGCATGCCTTGACGGCACCCACCAACCCCTCATACTTCCTACCAGCCCAGACAGGGACATGCCCGGAGTCAGTGCAGAGCTGTTGCACTAGACAACAGGCACTATGGAGATCAGCAACAGCTAAAACCATCCTGAACTCTTGGGTGCACCGTGCTGGGTCTACACCGGCCTGGGGAGGGACTCAACTGATTTGCAGCTTCCCTGAGCTGTACCCAAAGAATTAAAGCCAGGTACTTCACCCCTATAGCACAGCAGGACCTGGGCATGGGAACCGACTGGAGAGCAGCAGGCCCCAATCTGAGCGGTTCTGGGCAACTGCTTCAGTGGGTTCTGGGTGGGGCATGGAGAGCTGTGACCTTTGCACATCTGACCTGGCACCTGTGGGACCCTTGTGCCTAAGTAGCAGCCTGTAGATTATCTGGCCCTACATCTACCTCTAGGCCCCAGACACCTCCTGCCTGCCTGGCCCTGACCCTGCCTTCCAGGTGGGGTCAGCCCACCATCAACATGTTCCCTGCTTCTAGCTCAGTGCCCCTGCTCAGAGGCTTTGCCTCTGTTTCCACCCCAATCCAGTCTCAGAGGCTCTCATGCCCATGTACAGCAGGGTCTGATTGGAGAGGCTATGGGTGGCTGCTTTGGCTGGCCCTGAGTGGAGCATAAAGAGCTGTGAAGTCTCTCAGGGGCCGAAACCAACTTCAGCTCGCCTGACTTTGCATTCATAGGACCCTGGAGCCTGTGGAACAGCCTGCTGCTGCTTGTTTGGCCAAGATTCTGCCCTCCAGCCATGACTGCCTCCTGCCTGCTTGGCCCAGACCCCGCCCTCCAGGTCAGATTGGCCCACCATCTGCACAGCCCCTCTTTTGGCTCAGAGGCCTTGTGCAGAGGTTCTGCTGCAGCCCCTTCCCAGTCCCAGCTTGGAGGCTTCCACGCCAGAGCCTGAGACTCTGATCCTGAGGAAGAGAGATTCAGATGTGCAGATACGAGATGGTCATAGAACACCAGGAAGATTGATAGCAAACAGAACATCTCCAAGACATATGATATTAAATCTGGTCAAAGTAAAAGTGAAAGAGAAAATTCTATAAGCAGCTACATGTAAGCAACAACTGACCTACAAAGGAAAACCCATCAGGATAACAACAGACTGTTTGGCAGAAAGCTTACAAGCCAGAAAGGAGTGGGCCCCTATCTTCAATCTTCTTAAATAAAACAACAGCCAGCCTAAAATTTTGTATCCTGCAAAACTAAGTTTCACATTTGATGGATAAATTAAGTCTTTTCCAGACAAGCAAATGCTCAGGGAATTCGCCAAGTCCTGACCTCTCCTGCAGGAAGTTCTCAGAACTGCACTATACATAGATCAGCACAATAGACACCCACCAGTGTAAAAACCCCAAAAAGGTAGACGTCAGAGCCCAGCCTAAATAATGGCTCAAGAGGTAAAACAGAGCAATAATGTTCTACTCAACAAGATTAGCAGAAATCCACACTATTTATCAATTCTTTCAAAAAATGTGAATGGCTTGAACTTCCCACTCAAGAGACATAGGCTGGCTGAATGGATAAAAAAAAATACAAGCCAAGTATCTGCTCTCCCCAGGAAACACAACTAACCCACAAAGATTCAATCAGACTCAAGGTAAAGGCATGGAAAACAATATTCTGTGCAAATGGAAACCAAAAGAAAGCTGGTGTAGCAGTTCTAATATCAGACAACATAGACTTTAAATCAACAAAAGTAAAGAAAGACAAAGATGGTCATTATATAATGGTAAAGGGAACAATTCAACAAGAAAACATAACAATTCTAAATATCTATGGACCCAACACAGGTGCACCCAGATTCATACAGCAAATCCTAATTCATCTAAACAAAATGATAAACAGCAGCACCGTAATAGGTGGGGACTTCAACACCCCTCTGACAGAACGGGGCAGATTCTCCAAACAGAAAATAAACAAAGAAACAATGGACTTAAACAGAACTCTAGAACAATGGGACTAACACACATTTACAAAACATTCTACCCCAAAACCACTGAATATTCATTCTTTTCATCAGCCCATGGAACATTCTCTAAAAATTGACCATATCCTAGGCCACTAAACATGTCTCAATAAATTCAAAAAAAGAGAAATTATACCAGGCATCTTCTCAGACCACAGTGGAATAAAATTAGAAATCAACTCCAAGAGAAATATTCATATCTACCCAAAGTCATGGAAACTAAACAACCTATTGTTGAATGATAGTTGGGTCAAGGAAGAAATTAAAATGGAAATGTAAAGATTCTTTGAACTAAATGATAAAGGGGACACAAGTTATCAAAATCAGCAGGATACAGCTAAAGTAGTACTGAGAGGAAAATTCATAGCCATAAAATGCCTATAACCAAAAGACAGAAAGATCACAAATCAACAATCTAATGAATCATATCAAAGAACTGGAAAAGGATGAACAAATCAATCCCAAACCCAGAAGAAGAAAAGAAATAACCAAGATCAGAGCAGAACTAAATGAAATTGATAACAAAAGAACTATACAGAAGATCAATGAAACAAAAAAATGGTTCTTTAAAAAGACAAACAAAATTGACAGGCCTCTCACTAGATTAACCAAAAACATAAAAGAAAGGACTGTAATAAGCTCAATCAGAAACGAAAAAGGAGAAATTACAACTGATACCTCAGAAATAAGAAATACCACCTCTGAATAGTACAAAAATCTCTATGCACTTATGCACTTGAAAATGTGGAGGAAATGGAAAAATTCTTAGAAACACACAGTCTCCCTAGGCTCACTCAGGAAGAAACAGAATTCCTGAAGAGTCCAGGATCAAGAACCAAAATTGAAACAAAAATAAAAAATCTTCCAACAAAAAAAGTCCCAGACCAGATGGTTTCACACGCAAATTTTAGCAGACCTACAAAGAACAACTGGTACCTATCCTGCACAAATTATTCATAATATTGAGAAGGAAGGAAATTCCCTCCAACACATCGTATGAAGCCAATATCACCTTGATACCAAAGTCAGGAAAGGACTCATTGAAAAAGGAAAACTATAGACCAATATCCTTCATGAATATAGATGTAAAAATTCTCAGTAAAATCCTAGCAAATCGAATTCAGGTGCTTATCAAAAAAATACTCCATCACAACCAAGTGGGCTTCATCCCAGAGATGCAGGGATGGTTCCACATATGCAAATCTATAAATGTAATTCACCACATAAACAGAAGCAAAAACAAAGACCATATGATCCTATCAATAGACCCAGAAAAATCATTTGACAAAATTCAGCAGCCTTTTATGAGAGTAATACTTAACAAAATAGGCATAGATGGGACTTACCTCAAAATGATAAAAGCCACATATGACAAACCCACAGGCAACATCATACTGAATGGGGAAAAATTGAAAGCATTCCCCCTTAGAAGTGGAACCAGACAAGGTTGCCCATTATCACCATTTATATTTGACATAGTGCTGGAAGTCCTTGCCAGAGCAATCAGACAAGAGAAGGAAATTAAGGTCATCCTAATGGGGGCAGAATAGGTCAAACTATCGCTCTTTGCTGATGATATGATCTTATATCTAGAAAACCCCAAAGATTCTGCCATGAGACTACTGGAATTGATAAACAAATTCAGCAAAGTCTCAGGTTACAAAATCAATGTACACAAATCAGTAGTATTCATATACGCCAACAACAGTCAAACTGAGAACCAAATCAAAGACTCAATACTCTTCACAATAGCAACAAACAAAATAAAATACCTAGGAATATATTTAACTAAGGTGGTAAAAGAACTCTACAGGGAGAGCTATGAAACACTGAGGAAGGATATAGTAGGGGATGTAAACAGATGGAAAAACACACCATGCTCATTGATCAGCAAAATCAACATTGTTAAAATGTCTATACTACTCAAAGTGATCTACAGATTCAACGCAATCCCTATTAAAATAGCCACATTATTTTTTTGCTGATCACAAAAAAAATTCTACACTTCATATAAAACCAGAGAAGACCCTGTATAGCCAAAGCAACCTTAAGCAAAAAGAATATATTGGGAGGCATCAATTTACCAGACTTCAAGCTATACTACAAGGCTACAGTAATGAAAACAGCATAGTACAAGAACAGAGACATACACCAATGGATCAGAACAGAAAATCCAGATATAAAACCATTCTCACACATCTGATCTTTGACAAAGCAGACAAAAACATACACTGGGGAAAAGAATCCCTATTCAATAAATTGTGCTGGGAAAATTGGACAGCCACACATAGAAGACTGAAACAGGATCCACACCTCTCACCACTCATAAAAATTAACTCACAATGGATAACACACTTAAACCTAAGGAATTAAACTATAAGAATTCTAGAAGAAATGTTGTAAAAACTCTTATAGACATCAGCCTAGGCAGAGAATTTATGAAGAAGACCCTAAAAGCATCACAGCAACAACAAAAATTAATAAATGAGACCTGATCAAATTAAAAAGCTTCTGCACAGCCAAGGAAACTATCGTTAGAGTGAACAGACAACCTACAGAATAGGAGAAAATACTTTCACATTATACATCTGATAAAGGGTTGATAACCAGAATCTATACAGAACTCAGGAAAATTACCAAGACAAAATCAAACTCCATTAAAAAGTCAGCAAAGGATATGAACAGAAACTTTTCAAAAGAAGATAAAGAAAAGAAACTTTTCAAAAGTAGGTATACTTATGGCCAACAAACATATTAAAAAATACTTGACACCTCTAATCATCAGGGAAATGCAAATCGAAACCACAATGAGATATAACTTAACTTCGGTGAGAATGGCTTTCATCATAACGCCCCAAAACAACAAATGTTGGTGTACATGCACAGAGATAGGAACACTCATACACTGCTGGTGGGACTGCATACTAGTACAACTTCTATGGAAAGTCATATGGAAATACCTCAAAAAACTAAAAGTAGAACTATGATTTGATCCAGTAATCCCACTGCTGGGTATTTACCCAAAGGAAAAAAAGACATCTGCACTCGAATGTTTACAGCAGCACAATTCATAATTGCAAAGATGTGGAAATAATCCAAGTGCCCATCAATACATGAGTGGATTAATAAAATGCGGTATATATATACCATGGAGTACTACTCAGCCACAAAAAATCGTGAATTAATACCTCTTGTATTATCCTGGATCGAGCTGGAGCCCATTCTTCTAAGTGAAGGATCACAAGAATGGAAAAACAAACACTGCATATACTTACCATTAAATTAGTACTAATTGATCAACGCCCATGTGCACATATGGAAGTAACATCCATCAGGAATCAGGCAGGTGGGTGGGGGGAATAGGGGATGGGTAAATTCACACCTAATGGGTGCAGTGCACCCTGTCTGGGCGATGGACACACTTGTAGGTTTGAATCGGGTGGTGCAAAGGCAATTTATGCGAGCAAAGTGTTTGTACCCCCATAATATTTGGGAAAAAAAGTAAGAAAAAATCAATTAAGCAAAAAAGAAGGCAGTAATGGAGAAAGTGAAGAACAAAAATGATATGACATATAGAAAAATGTAGCAAAATAGCAGAAATAAATCCTTCCTCGTTAATAATTCCTTTCAATGCAAGTGGGTTAAATTCACCAATCAAAAGGCAAAGATTGACAGAATTAATTAAAAAAAAAACCATGATCCATTGACGTACTGACCAGAAGAGACTAACATTCAGATCTAAAGATACAAATAAGGTGAAAGTAAATGATGCAAAAACATATTCCATGCAACTAGTAACGAAAGGAGAGCTAAGGCGCTTACCTCAGACAAAACAGACTTTAAGTAAAAAAATTCTTACAAAAGACAAAGAAGATATTATACATTTATAAATTGGTCACTCCTTCAAAAAGATGTAACAAGTATAAACACACAGGCACCTAACAACAGAGCCCTAGAACATATGATTTCATCATTACATACTGCACATACATACCAAAAATTGATAGAAATGAAGGGAGAAATAGCCAATTCTACAATAAAACCTGGAGACTTCAAAACCCCCTTTCAATAATAAGACAATTAGAGTGAAAATCAAGAAGGAAAGAGAAGACATAAACAACAGATTAAATAAACTAGACTGAACAGATGCACATAAAACACTCCACCCAACAAGAACAGAATGTATATTCTTCCCAAGTGCACATAAACATTCTCCAGGATAGACATGTTAGACCACAACAGAAGTCTTTATATATTTGAGTAGATATCATCCAATGTATTTTTTGCAACTAAATTGGCATGAAGTTAGAAATCAATTACAGAAGGAAAAGTGGAAAAGTCACAAAGTGAAGAAATTAAGCTACATACTCTTAAACAAACAATAGGTTAAAACAGAAATCACAAATGAAATTATAAAATACTTAGAGACAAAGGAAAACAAAAATAGAACATATCAAACTTTATGAGATTTAGCAAAACTAGTTCTCAGAGGGAAGTTTATATCCACAGATGTCTACATTAAGAAAGTAGAAAGTGTTCAATAAAAAACCTAATTTTACACACAAAATAGGTAGAAAAGGAAGATAATATTAAATCCAAATGTAGGAGATGGAAGGAAATAATAAAGAGCTGAGATAGAATTAATAGAGAATAGAAAAAGCAATAGAGAATTTAAATGAAACCACAAGTTGGTACTTACAAAAGATTAAGAAAATTGACAAACCTTTAGCTAGATTTGTCAAGAAAATAACAAAGAAGAGACTCAAGTTACTGAAATCAGAAATGCAAGCGTAGAACATCTGCTAGATTTCAGAACAGGAGGATTCAGCCACTATATCTCCACAGAAACACTGATTTTAACAACCACCAGTTGATGGTGCTATAGTTTTGATGTCTGTCCCCTCAAACCTCATACTGAAGTTTGATCCCCAATGTTTGAAGTGGGGCCAATGGGAGATGTTTGGGTCATGGGAGCTGAATACATAACATTCTGCCCCTGGCCCCCTAAAACTCATGTTGAAATTTAATTCCCAATGTTGGAGGTGGAGCTTAGTGTAAGGTACTCAGGTCATACAGGTGGATCCCTCATGAATAGATTACTGCCCTCCCCGAAGGTGGGGGGGGTAAGTGAGTACTTACTAGTTCCTGTGAGAGCTGGTTGTTAAAAAAAAGCCTGGCACCTCCCTTTCTCTCTTGTTTCCTCTCTTGCCATGTGATCTGCACATGCTGGCTCCCCTTAGCCTTCCGCCATGAGTGGAAGCAGCCTAAAGCCCTCACCAGAAGTAGATGCTGGCATAATGTTTCTTGTATAGCCTGCAGAACCATCAGCTAAATAAACCTCTTTTCTTTAAATTACCCAGCCTCAGGTATTCCTTTATAGCAACATAAAACAGACTAAGAAAGATGAGAAAGCCTTTATGGGAGCCCATGATTCCAGCTTAGAAGTTGCAGCTCCCTGCTGGAATGAAAAAAATCCAAGAATAGATGCACTGAAGAAGGCAAAGAGAACAATTCCAATTCACCTACATCACCCCTTCCCCAAGATGGCAGAGCTTAGTGCCAAGAGAGACCTCCTCAGCTTATGATTTCTCCTAGAGGGGAAAGTGAGAGCAAAATGAGTGTGCAGATATCCCAGTCTTGCAAGAAGCTTCAAAACACAAAACTCCCACTTCTGTATCACCCCACCCATAACCCTGAAGGGACCAATACTGGGACAGGTAGGAGCAGGGAAAATGGGCATGAGCTCTCAGCAACTGCCACACATATCTTGACAACTGACTGCTGATCCTACTAATTGGCTCATGGATTCCACTAAAAGCCCCATCCATGAACCCCATAGGATGCCTCACCTGCAGACCTGCCCCAACTATTCAACACCACCCCCCAGGACTCCACATGCTTCATCCCCTAGAGCTAGCACCCTATACTCCCCCACAGATGGTGTGCAAGAGCCTTCACAGACAGCACATAGATATCAGCAGCTAGCACTGCTCTGCTGGATTGGAAGAAAGTGCTCAACCTTGAAACTTTAAGGCACTCCCCTATGGAAAAGCCCAGGAATGACGGTCACACTGGTGAATTCTACAGAACACAAAGAAGTAATACCAGTCTTCTCAAACTCTTCCAAACAACTGATGAAGGGAGAACACTTCCAAACTCATTTTATGAGGCCAGCATCACTCTGATACCAAAGCCAGACAAGAGTAACACAAGAAAAGAAAATTACAGGCCAATATCCCTGATGAATACAGATGCAAAAATCCTCAACAGAATACTTTCAAAACAAAATCAATAGCATATTAAAAAGATCATTTACCATGACCAAGTGGGATTTATTCCTGGGATTCAAGGATGGTTTACCATAAGCAAATCAATAAATGTGATGCACCACATTAACAGAATAAAGGATAAAAATCACATGACCAGCTCAATAGATGCAGAAAATGAATTTGAAAAATTTAACATCTTTTCATGATTAAAACTCTTATCAAATTAGGTATAGATGGAAACTACCTCAATATATTAGAGGCTGTATATGGCAAATCTATAGCTAACATATTATTCTACGGTGAAATTTTCCTCTAAGATCAGGAATAAGACAAGGATATTAACTCTCACCACTTCTACTCAATGTAGTACTGGAAGTCCTAGCAAGAGCAATTAGGTAAAAAAATATATATAATAACAATAATGCATCCAAATAGGAAAGTAAGAAGTAAAATTGTCTCTGTTTTCCCATGATATGATCTTATATAGAGAAAATCCTAGGGGCCAGGCACGATGGCTCACACCTATAATCCTAGCTCTCTAGGAGGCCGAGGCGGGTGGATTGTTTGAGCTCAGGAGTTCGAAACCAGCCTGAGCAAGAGCAAGACCCCGTCTCTACTAAAATCAGAAAGAAATTAATTGGACAACTAAAAATATATAGAAAAAATTAGCCAGGCATGGTGGCTCATGCCTGTAGTCCCAGCTACTCGGGAGGCTGAGGCAGGAGGATCTCTTGAGCCCAGGAGTTTGAGATTGCTGTGAGCTAGGCTAACGCCACGGCACTCACTCTCACCCGGGCAACAAAATGAGACTCTGTCTCAAAAAAAAAAAAGAATGAAGGATTGAAACAGCTAATGGGGGAGTGGCTGAGGCCAGAGAAAATTCAAGAATTATCTTTTTTTTTTTCACTTTAAACAAAGGATCCTTTGCTTAACCACTGTGGCCCTCTCTTAGCTGTAGGCCATCAGTGAACCTTAATTAATTAAACTATATTTAGGTATTTTGAGGAAAGGAGAGTTAATATCTCTATTTTCCTGGCCAAAAGGACCACTAGGAAATCCATTTAGTCAGTCATTCAACAAGTATTTATTGAGCACCTACTATGTGCTATGTACAGTTTTAGGCATTGGGGACACTGCAATAGATAAAACTAACAAAAGCCTATGTCTTCATGGAATTTATATTCTGGTGAGAAAGGAAGAAAATCAAAAAAACAAATACTGTATAGTATATTAGAGAGAGATAGATGCTAAAAAGAAAACCAAAGGAGCGATATATGTGTAGGATGGGGGATATATTGAGGAGGGCAATATTAGATAGGGTGGCCAGGGAGGTGATATTTGAATAAAGATCTGAAAAGGTGAGGGCATGAGCCATCAAATGTCTGGAAGAAGAGCTTTCCAGCCAGAGGAAACAACAAGTGCAAAGGCCCTGAGGCAGGGGTGTGCTGAGAGAATTCAAAGAAAAGAAAATAAGCCAGTGTGGCTGGAATGGAATGAGAGAGGGTGAGGAATATGAGATGGAGATGAAGTGAGGGAAGTACCAGGGGCCACGTCATGCAGAGCCTTAAAGTCATAATAAGATCTTTGGCTTCTGCTTTGAGAGCAACAGGGAACCGTAAGAAAGATCTTTGACTGCTGGGTGCTCTCTCCTAGATTGTGTCAGAGGCAAAGGAGGATGCAGGGAGACAAGTTAGGAGCCTGCTGCAACAATTCAAACAAGTAGTGACAATGTCTGGCTGGGATGATGGAGGCAGCAGTGGTGATTCTGGATATATTTTGAAGACAGAGCAAGCAGGATTGGCTAAATGGGATGTGAAATTTGAAACAAAGAAAAGAGTTATGGATGATTCTAGGGCTTTTGGCCTGAAAAACTTAACAGAATTTCCATTTTTCTCAGAAAGGGAGGACTATGAGAAGAGCAGATTTGCAGGGAGCTCAGGTCTGGATGTGCCGGGCTTGAGATGCCTATTGGATATTTCATTCGTTTTCTATGGCTGCTGTAAAAATTACCAGAAACTTGGTGGCTTAAACAATAAAAACTTATTCTCTCACAGTTCTAGAGGCTAGAACTTCAAAATCAGTTCCACTGGTATGAAATCAAGGTGTTGGCGGGGCCATGGTCCCTCTGGGGTCTTTAGGGGAGACTCTGTTCCTTGCTTCTTCCAGCTTCTGGTGGCTGCCAGCACTCCCTGGCTTGTGGCTGCATCACTTGCACCTCTGCCTCCATGGCCACATGCCTTCTCCTCGTCTATGTGTCAAATCTCCCTGTACCTCCTCCTTGTAAGGATTCATGCGACTGCATTCAGGGCTCACTCAGATAAACCAGGTTAACCCCCCATCTCAAGATCCTTAATGTAATCACATCTGCAAAGGCGTCTTTGCCATTTAAGGTAACACACATAAGTCTCAGGGATTAGGTCATGGATATCTTTGAAGAGCCATTATTCATCCTACCACAGATATCCAAGTGGAAATGTCACATAAGCAATTCCCTGTCTGAGTCCAGATTTCAGGGAAGAGGTACAAGCTGGAGGTACACAGGTGGTATTTAATGTCATAAGGCTGGAACACGCAGGGAGTGAGTGTAGAAAAAGATGTCTAATATGGAGGACACCCCCAAAATTAAAAACAGAACTACCATTTGATTCAGGAATCCCACTTCTGGGTATATATCTAAAGGAATTGAAATCTGGATCTCGAAGAGATACCTGCACTTCCATGTACATTGCAACATTATTCACAATAGCCAAGATATGGAAACAGCCTAAATATCCATTGATAGATGAATGGATAAAGCAAATGTGGTTTATGTATACAATGGAATATTATTCAGCTTTAAAAAAAGAAAGAAACTCTGCTATTTGGGACTAGAAGGATGGAACTAGAGGACACTGTGCTAAGAGAAATAAGCCAGACACAGAAAGACAAGTACTGCGTGATCTCACTTATATGTGGAATCTAAAAAAGTCACACACATGGAAGCAGAGAGTAGAATGGTGGTTGCTAGGGACTGGGGGAGGGAGGAATGGGGAGGAGTTGGCCAAGGGGTACAAAGTTTCAATTATGCAAAAGAAATGAGATCCAGAGATCTATTATATGACGTAGAGCTTATGACTAACAATCTATCATATACTTAGAAATTTGCTAAGAGGGTAGATCTTACGTTAAGTGCTCTTACCACAAAATGGAAAATACAACAACATCAAAGTGGGGGGAGAAAGCTTTTGGAGATGATGGATGACTTTAGAGCACTGGCAGTGATGACAGTTTGATGGTTTCGCTCATCTCCGAACACATCAAGTTGTATACATTTTATATCTACAGCTTTTTGCATGTCAACCATATCCCAATAACATAGCTTAATTTAAAAAGTAAAAGAAACAGAAAAACAGGATGTCCGAAAGCTGGGCCGGGGGCCCTCCAATGTTCAAAGGTCTGGGGTATCAGGAGAAATCAGCAGAAGAAACCGAGAAGGAACAGCTGGAGGGGAGGGGTGGAGACCAGGAGGCTCCCCAGAGCCAAGCAGAGAATTCTTCTGCACAGCAGAGGATGAGCACTAATGCCACTGATGGGTCAAGTACGATGAGATCGCGGAGCACCGGATTTAGCCACGTGGAGGTCACTGCTCATCTTGACAAGAGCAGTTTCAGTGCACAGGTGGGGCAAAGTCTGACTGCAGAGAATGCAAGCAAGGAAAGGGAGACAGCAGCATGAACAACTTTCAAGGTGCTCTACCCTGGGAGGCGCTACTGAAAATCCCTTGACCTGCCCTAACTTCCACAGCAGCAGAGAGAATGGCCTTTGCAGCTGTTCTAGCTGGAATTCTACAATCCAGTAGAAAGAAGACGAAGGCCAGAGGTTTCCCTACTTGGCTGTTTTACTCAAAGTCCACCTCGCCAGTCCTTACAACTGCTGAGGCCGACTCCATTGTGACAGCTCCCATAGAAGGCCTTAATCACTAGCGTCAGATGGACCCCCCTTCACACGAGCCCCAGCACAAGCAGGGATGCCACGACCCTTACACATGTGTTGTGCAGCCCCCTCCCAGATGCTGAAAGGCCTTTAAATAACGAGGTTTCTAAGTTGGTAGGAGTCAATGCACGTCTGTGTACGCACTCTGGAGATGTAGAGCTAACTAATCTCAAACTAGGCAAGTTTCCAACTCTCTTAGAGAAGTTTATTTATACCTAGTATAACTCAGGACAGTGACTGCAGCCTCTGATTTTAATTTTAGGCTTGAGAGTGTGAGGCATTACTTTAATGCTAATGAAAGAGGCGTAAGCAAAGTAGCGCCAGCTTGCAAGGAGTTAAAGAGAATCATAAGGTTCTCCCCCGGGTTTCTAGAGGATAAAGTAGTATACTTACCCTTCGTAACTCTGACGCTTAAGAGGACACAGGACCATGCTCAAACAAGGCTGGAGGGATAATGTTGTCGTTTATCGAGTGCTCGCTCTGCGGTAAGTAATGCGCCAGATGCTTTTTGTGCATTATTATTTAATCCTCACAAGAGTCCTGTGAAGTGGTTGCTTCCATTAGCCTCATTTCACAGACACGGAAAGGAGGCCCAGGGAAGTCACACAGCTTCATGCCACAGCCCTGGGAATCGCAGGTGAACGCGCAGGCGCGGCAGCTGCAGCCTCTTCCATCCCGGCGAGGTGCCTCCAGCTCAGCAGGAGGGATAGACCCAGGGCCTTAGTAAGAGCTCTGGTGTCCAGAAACCAGCCCGCCTCATTGCCCTGCATTTGAAAATGCTTTGCCAACGGCCAGTGCCCTTTAAAATTCTCCATTTATAAAAGAAAAGAAAATGCTTCATTTGTGAATCCAGAAAGAATCACAAAAGGCTCAGGAGGTGGAGGTAAGGGGTTGCTCCTTGTATAAAAGGAACCTTATAACTGTGGAGACATTCATTCCTGGACAGAGGGGTTCACTGGGTTTATTGAAGGAGACTGGGGTTTGGTTATCAGCTCAGCTGGAACATACATGATGAAGGGGGAAGAACAAAAGGTAGCTTCAACTTCACCACAACCCATGTACCCAGTAGGATTGTTTTTATTATGGTGCTTTTTTAACAAGCTGAAATTTAACACGACACCAATACTAAATACCCCCGAAGAATAAATGGCTCATATGAAGCTGAGATTTGCCATATGAAGGTAATAACTGTTGGTTTCCAGAACCTTAATGGGCTGCCCAAGGCCAGATTTAGGCAAAGTTGTACAATAAAAGGGATTTTCAATAGTTCTTGTTATCAACGCCTTCTTCATCCAAGAGTTCCCAGACCAGCTCAAGAGTCCGCCGCCCCCAGGTCCTCCTGGCTGCCCAGGGCTCCCCCCTGCAGAGGGCCCCTCTCTTCCTGCCCCTTCTTGCTGTCATCAGAATCTGTGTCTTGAACTAAAATTTCTTCAGCTCCCTCTTAGGTGACAACCAAACTGATTTTATTGGTATTTCTGGGAAGAGAAGCATGTTCAGGTGCCATTCAACCCACTGCCAACTTCTCTTCTTTTATCCTGTTCTGGACCCATCTCTTCAATTGGCCAAGCCTTTTCCAGTCCACGTACAATCTAGTGAGGACTGAGAAGTGTGTACTGACCAAGTCTTCAGGGGAAGAATCCACTTACAGACTTAGTTTAAAGCTGTCTTTACAGATCTGATAATTGTTGAATAGAAATTAGTTACCCAGATCCAAATAAGGTACTAATAAGACAAACATTACTCTCTGAAAAGCTTGCTTTTTCCTACTCCAAACCCACCACAACCAAAAAAAAAAAAAAAAAACCGTCATATGGCTGGGCCAAAACCTACTAATTTAAGTACATGTGCTTTAGTAAGACACAGACGTAGGTTAGTAACCTGTTTCTGTTACTTATTAACGGGGTGACTTTGGGCAATAAGTTTCCTTATCTATAAGACCAAAGTAGCAATATTATAGTCTCTACCCCCTAAGGCTTTGTGCAGATTAGATACAATAACTCATGTGAAACCCTTAGCACAATACTTGGCCCCTAATAAACATTCAAAAAAGGTTAGCCATGGTGTTATCAGTCTCTGAATAATAATAGCTACACTATTACCCAGTACCAAGCACTATTCTGAGTGCCTTACATAGTTTAACTCATTTAATTTTCACAACCACCCTATGATATAGGTACTATTGTCCCTGTTTGAAGGAACAGCAAATGAAAGCACAGAGAGGTTAAGTGATTTGCCAAGGTAACAAAGCAAGTAAGTGGCAGAGCTATAACTCAAACCCAAGTAGTCTGGCTCCAGGGTCTGCCCTCTTAGCCACAACCACCAAGTCCTATCGTATTTGATGGGGGCTCTGGAAGGAACACCAAGTTGGACCCCATTTTATAGCAAAAAAAAGTTGTGTCGTTGGTTGAGGACAAAGAGAAAGTTGTGTGTGAACTCTGTCCCCAAAAGGAAAAAAGAGAGAAGCAATCCAAATGCCTGCAGAGGGCTTCCATTAGGAGAACAAATTCTACACATTCAGTTGGAAGCAAATGGTTCTGAAATCTGCAAGCTAAGGTCCACATTTCTGCAGTGTTTCGAAGTAAAACTTAAGGGGAGGATATTCCCCACCAGGAATGAACGAAAGTCACCGTGAAGTTAGAGACTAATGAGATATTCTCGAAAAGGTGCTCATGAAAGAGGGGAGGGACAAGAGGGAAAAAAGGAAACAAAAGGGAGAGGTGAACGGAGGAATATTCCCAGAGTCATAATTCAACTGCAGCGCAGATCCTGGCAGAGTTTACAGCGACAGTTTGTCCAATAACATCCACAATACACAGTACTCTGAGGACTTGTTTGATGTTGAAATGTTTTCTTGAATGAGATTCACAAAGGGAATTATTGTTGCTTGACATTCCTTCGGGTTTACTGGGCCACGGTGACTGGGTTTATGGCCGTGTGTACCGGGCAGCGGCAGCATCTGCTGCCACGTGTCGCCTTTATTCATGGGTGAAGCTTGTCTCTCCAGTTTGCTGCTGTGCCGCATATTTAATCCACACTCATTTCATACTTGGGGAAGGAAAGTAGGAGGGGAGAGAAAGAGAAAATCCTTTGTGGAGATTTGCCTACATTTTTCTTTTCCGTAACTCTCAAGAAAATTTCTCAACTAGTGATTGTTTTAAAAAGCATCTAGTCTCTTTATAAAACTTCTTTAAAGGCACATCAAACATGCAGTGAACCTTGAGATCTGCACTCGGGGATTTATCTAGATAAAGTCTACACTGCTCCTCTTTTAGCCTGCAGCTCCAGGGGCCAGGCCATTACTGCTGACCCAGCCAACATCTCCCTGCCAGGACAAACAAAAGCAAGCCCAGGGTCCGCAGAGCGAGCAGAAAGTCTCAGAGGTGTTTGTCACTCCAGCTCCTATCAGTGAGTTCTCCTGTTGCCATGGGGACAGAAGTCCCCAGTGGAGCGAGGAACTGGTGTTCCAGCAGCAGGCTGCGTGCAACAAAGCATCATTCTTTCGCAAACAGTGCCCCACAATTTCTACCAACAAACTGGGAACACCTACAACCACTTGAGAGTAGGAAGGAATGAATGAACTTCATTTCAGCCCCTTTTCCTTGCAGTTTTCTCTTTTGAGAAAAAGTATAAATGATAAAGCAGGAAAATGTGTTCTCATTAGCAGTGAGATGCAAGGCAGCCATCTACTCTGTGTCGCTGCCATCACATAATCCAGAAACTCGTCACTGGGCTGCATCGAGGCTGCTGAGGAGCACGTCAGATCCACGAAGTGACCTCAGTGCTTCTAGATCCACTTCCCTGAACTAAGAGGGGCTTCATGCCCCTGTGGCTCCCACTGCTGTGAAGCAGGCTACCCGCTCCTCCACCGGCATGAGGCCAGGCCCAGCCTCCCCAGCCCCTTTCCGGGAGTGGATCTCCTAAAGGACTTCTTTGACCATACAGATAAACTCCCGTTTAAATGCAGGCACATACACCCACAGGCTGATCAACAGAGACGCGCCATGAATTGAATGATAAATAATACATGCCGACAAAGACAACATCAGCCCTTATTTGCAGATGAAAGAACACTAGAAATTATTTCTGACGGAAATATAAAGATTAAATTCAAGCAGGGAGTGGGGGAAGAAATATTTTTTTAAAGATTCTCAAGAAACAAGCTCATTGTTTCACTTTCAAAAAGATACTTTCTGTCTTGAGCTGGGAATTCAGTGGGCATTCGCGACTGGGGCCCCGATGGGAGATGCTGGGCCACTAAGGATAGAGCTCAAGGGGGCAGAAACGTAGCTTCAATCAGAGATGGGGTGCCTGGCAGTGAATTGGCCTAGCGTCTGTCTCCTTTCTTCTGGTAATTTCCATCGGGGAGCTATCCCCTTTCCACTCTCACTCCCTAGAGCCAATGTGCTGTGTCTCCCCCACGCCCACGCCCGGGTCCACAGTGAGGGAGCAGCGTTAGGAAAAGGAACCAAATCATCCCAGTGAGGCTCAGTCACTGGGCTGCTTTGCTTTCGCCAAAGTCACGCACGAGCCAGTAGTAGTGACCCTGGAGCTGTGGAGAGCGCATGAGTCTCGGGAAAACCCGCCTGAGAACACAGAGGCAAGTGAGCCGAGACCTGGAGAGCTGCAGGTTCCCAATCATGGAGTGTGAGCACCTGAATTCAGCCATTCCTGAAGCGAGACTACCCTGGACATTTCAGCTACATGAGCCAGTGAATTCAAGGTTGTGCTCAAGTCAGTTGCGACTGACTTTCTGTCACTTTCAGTCAAGCACCCAGTCAGGTGGACCATGTAGCTTGGATGGCACCACCGTGTAGTAGAAACAGACCTGAGTTTGAGTTTGTGAGGGAGGAGATGGGGAGATTACCACCCCACACCTGAGGAGTCCTAGAGCCCAGGAGAGGCGACTGCTAAGCACCTGGGCCTCATCTCCCTGCTACGATTCCAGCCTCACTCCGTGATAACGAAGCTCCCAATGGGACTTGAGTGAGAACTTGTACTGACAAAACTGAGAGGGTTTGGGACCTAAGTAAGGATTACTCATGGTATCCTTACCTCAATTTTGACAGCTTAAAGAAGTAAATGTGCATAAGTCTGTGTAATATACATAAACATATACAGATATATATGTTACTAATATGAAAGCAATCTTTTTGTGGGTATTAGTAAGAAGGTTTATTCCACTGACAGGCAAAACCTATGTAAGAAAATCCAAGTTTATCAATTAATAAATTAGAGGGTAGTTTGCTGATGTGAAGAATTACACAGGATGTTAATAAAGAATTACATGGCAGATAAGGCCTTCACCCAAGATTGGAGAAAACAATTCTCAGAAGGAGAGGATCACAGCCTGGGAAGACACCTCAAAAGATGTTTAATACAATATGGAAAATGCAATCTTAAACATGCAAATTAAAACAAAAATGAGAATCAAAACCATAAGCATTATGAGAATATACAATGCTGGAAATAAGTGAATGAGAAAGGTATTCTATAAACTACTCCAAACAGGAAAGCTGGCTTCCCTAAAGAAGAAGGAACCCTGACTAACTCGAACCAGGAAAAACTTGATATCCCTCCGTCAGTGATCAGGAGAATTCCAGAGGCGAGGGCTTGCAGAGGTGCTGGTGTGCGGGCAGGAGCTGGCTCGAAGGCTCCAATCCTCATGCGGAGCCACGCCCAGTGGACGAGCTGTTTGCCCCATTCCTGTCCCAGACACAGCCTCCAGTCAGGCTCCCTTTGACTCCTTACCCCACAGCCAACCCATCTAATAACGCTTTTGGCTTTACTTTCAAAATATATATAGACTCCAACTCATTCTCACGCTTTGATCTAGAAAGAACTCCATCAGCCCCCACATGGCAACCCTTGCTGTGAACGTCTCGTGGCTGCTCTTCCTGATTCCACCGTGGTCCTCCTGTAATCTCTTCCATAGACGATAGGGTGAGCCCTTCAGGTTGTAGTCAGAGCATGTCACTCCTCAGCTAGAGACTGCTCCATCTCCCCAGTAAAAGCCATATCTTACAATGGCCTACAAGCCCCTCCACTATCTACCCCATGACCCATTCCCCTGCACCCCATCCCCACCCCCCCGCATCACCTCTCTGGTCTCATCTGTTCCTATTCCTCCCCTTTCCCTCTGCCAGCCTTACAGCCTTTCCTGCACTTCCTTGAACTTCTTGCTTTACTTTGAAAATGCCAAGGCCAGAATTACCTCAGGACCTCTTCACTTGCCTTGCCTTTCCTGGAACATTCTTCCCCTGGGTACCTGTAGGCCGGATCCCTCCCTCCTGCAGGGCTCTCATCAAATGCCGCCTTGTCAGTGAAGCCTTCTCTGGTTGCACAATTTACAATCACAAACTCCTCCCACCCACCAATACCCTCCACCCCCCTTCCTGGCTTCATTCCTCTGCATAGCACTTATCACCATCCAACATATGTAAAAGCAAAGTTCTTGAAGTTTATTCTGAGCACCTGACAATGTTTTAGTCAACTTACTAAGAAGGAAACCTGAAGAAAGACAAGCACTGATTCAAAGAACATCCAAATAAACAGACTGCTAAATTAGATACAAGAGTAGTTAATGTGCTAAGGGGCAATACAACTGTAACCTTCAAATGATCTTATTTTCCAGGACAACCCCCCCCAACAAAGACATCATAACATCATATCAGTTTTCCTTGGGTTAACCTCCAAATTTACCAGCTGATAAACATCTGGGTCATTTTCAGTTAAACGAAGTTATATACCCAGGAGAATCAGAGGACAATTAGGGGGCTTTTTATAAAATGTTATTATTATCAGATTAAAGAAAGCAGTCATCATTTAGCTTTATTTCCAAATAAAGAATAAATGATTAGTTTATAGCTAGTATGTATTTTATTTCTTTATTTTTAATTGTCTGTCTTATCTTACTAGAATGTTTGATTTTTTTTTTTTTCTTGAGATAGGATCTCGCTTGGTCACTCAGGCTAGAGAGCTGTGATGTCATCATAGCTCACAGCAACCTCAAACTCTTGGGCTCAAGGTATCCTCCTGCCTCAGCCTCCTGAGTAGCCGGTATTACAGGCCCACACCACCATGCCCAGCTATCTTTGCTAGAATGAAAGCTTCACAAAAAAGGGATTTTTGTCTGTTCACTGTGATGTGCCCAGCATCTAGAATGGTATCTAACCCACAGAAGGTACTAAAAGAAAAGTGTAATTGAATGAATGAATTGCCAGATTTGTTTTTTTTAAATGCTACCATATAGCTATTGCTAACAGCTTGCTTTCTTTTTTAGTCTCCTCCAGAGCGTGCTGTCTTACACATAGTAGGCATAAATGGTCAGCAGCTGTCCTGATCTTAATTACCACTGAAAAACTTTTTCAAGTTTTGGCTTACAGTCAGCTACATGTTTTTCAAACAGTCTGGGTCTGGACCAAAGCCTAAGGGTGTATGAAGTTGAGTCAGAGGAAGCATTTTGCATTTGGCTTTTGGCTTGCTAATTTTAGATTGACCACCCATCCTTGTTTGTTCTGGAAATCCCATTCTTCTGCACCTTAGGATTGAGAACAATCATTGCTACTCCCATTCGAAGTAGGTTATTAAACATGGGAGACAGGCTTACGGGATTTTCTGAATGTGGTTTTGCTTTCCTCTGACCTGTCCCGGGGTTTCTGTGTCTGACCGGTCGGGACACTGGATGTGCCCTTTCCAGTCATAGGCG
Organism: Avahi laniger; assembly: GCA_963575035.1. Taxonomy (NCBI): domain Eukaryota; kingdom Metazoa; phylum Chordata; class Mammalia; order Primates; family Indriidae; genus Avahi; species Avahi laniger. Next base: position 22,376 of record CAUYSK010128039.1, read on the forward strand.
GGGGTAGAAAGGTCAGAACAGAGAACACAGAATGATCCACGATACATTTCTAGCTGATAAGGAAATGGAAGCAAGATGTAATACCTCTTGCCTTTTTTCTCTCTAAATGAAAGACCAGTGAAAAACCCAACAGAGACACAAGTATTCCGATACAGAGTTTTGCAAAGGCAAAAGTAATCAAGCCTTAAAAAAATAAAGAGAAAGCCTATTGCAGTGGTGTGCGCCTGTAGTCTCAGCCACTCAGGAGGCTGAGACAGTATGATCGCCTGAGCCCAGGGGCTTGAGTCCAACCTGGGCAACATAGCAAGACCTCATCTCTAAAAAAATAAATAAAAATAATTTTTAAAAAATTAAAAAAAAAATAAAGGAGAGTAGACTTGAAGTGTTATGGGGAAGAAGTATGGTACGGTGGTTAGAAGCACAAGGCTGGAGTCAGACTGTCTGGATTCTTAGCCCAGCTCCCCCATTTAACTAGCTGTGAGGTCTGGGCAAATGACCTCATTTCTCTAAGTTTCAGTTTTCTCATATGCGAGTGTTCATTTTATCAGATGGTTATAAGGATAAAATAATATGTGTGATGTGCTTAGGACTTTGTCTAACATATTGTAGAAGTTCAATAAATGTTAACTATTAATGGTTATTATTATTTATAAGTGTTAAAGAAGAAATCCAGATAATTTAGTTGTAAAGCAACTATCAAAACATTATAATGGCAATCATGCATGCAAGGGAAAAAATTCCATAGTAGGCCAAGTCAGAGACATTTTATAGGAAAAGAGAGTGGTGAAAATATCATTATTAGATACAAAATGAAAAGAATGCCTGGTTAAAACTCCCTGAACCCTTTTCTAACTAAGAATTAACTGCGTGGGCAAGTAACTATTTCCTAGACCAAATCTTCACCCCATTAAAATTCAACAGAAACTTCCATAAACATATGTTTTTTTTCCAGAAGAAGGTGGTAGATTTTTATCACACAGGAAGTTCTATCCCAAACCAGATTTGGGGCAATTTTTCTATTACAGGAGAGAAATATACTAAAACATTACGCATTCTCTCACTATTCCCTTGGAATCTTTCTATAAAGGGAGCGTGATGATGAGTCATTTATCATCCTAGAATTAGGAGAGTGAGGCCTCCCTTGCAAAGCAGACCAAGTTTACGTGATTAGGTCATATGGCATGGCAATAGAAGAGTATAAAGGGGAATCCCATTCATAATAAATGATTCCATGGTATCATGGAAAGCATATAGTCTTTGAGCCAAGCAGACTTATAATCAAATCCTGGTTTGGTCAAGTTACTTAACCTCTATTAGTCTCACTTTACTTGCCTGTCAATAGGAATGATATCTATCTCCTATGGTTATTGTGTGGATAAGGTAAGACAAAATATATCAAGTACCCAATATAGTGCTGATATATGATATAAACTTAAAATAGTATTAATTTTCCCTTTTTTCTACTCCCCACTCCTCTCTAACCACATTGCACACTATAGCCAGGAATCTGCAATTTTGATCACAAATACTACTCATTAAGTCTCCAAGCTAGTTGCCACACTCCCATTTCCTACATTTATTAGGAATTCTCAGGAGGGAAGCAAAGTTAGCAATAATGAAATTCTTCCATACACTCCAAATTGCTACCCTTATCACGAGAACCTAAGCCACATGCCCAGGGTATTATCTTCTGATAGTCCCAGCGCGTCCAGTCTTCCCTCAGAGCTCCAGAACAATGTGGGATTCCAGACAAGGCTGGCAGAATGTCCCTGTCCCTCACCTCTGGGCCACGCTTTGTAACCTGAGCTTATGTGCATAGTGTGAAAGATTCCATCAGCTCCAATTTGTATTCCGAATTCCCAACCTCAGAACTCACCCGCTCCCCATGGCTGGATGGGGCAGGTGTTATTATCCCCCCTCATCTTCTTTTCCCAATTCCAGTTACAGAATGAAAACTCTCATGCATTAAAATAGAGACAAACATGGCAGCGGTGTGTGCACAGGGAAGAGAGTGGAGGAAAGTTACTCATTGGAAGCATTCAGGCCACTATGCTCAGTTATAGAATAAACCTTTTTTGAGTATTTACTCTGCATTTGGATTATACCCCCCAAAAAGGGGAGAAAATACAGACTCAATGCCTATTTCCATCCACAGCCAATTGAAAGGAGGAACCTGCCCCTTGAGGCTGGGGTAGTCCGTGGCTCATTCTCTGTTACATTCTCCATATCTTTGCATGTAATAGAATCCCAATAATTCCTGGAAGTACCAATGAATTAGTGAAAGGTTCTCTTTTGCCAGTTTAATATGTACTTGAAAGATCTGATTCTTGTCATCCTAAAACATTTATGATAAACTGTTAGGACAGTGAAAAATGTGGCCTATTGTATAAGGAAGGATAAGAAAATATATATAGTCAAAATTAGAGATTGGGCTCCAGTCAATAAAATGAGACTCAATAAAGAAAAAAAAAGTGATTTCCCATATGAAAAAACATGCAGCAAGCTGAGGATTGGGATTATTGGTCTGGCTGAACATGAGGAGTAATAAGTTGTTTGGAAATCCATGGAGAGCTTCCCTGCAATGACATACCATGGAGATTTGGGCTGGGCTTGCAGGGATTTTACTTTAAGTTCAAATTGGCATGGGTTTATTAGTCTTGATTTGGCCTTTGCTAAGCACAGACCTAGTGGGGATTAGGTATTCTTCAAGTTCCAAATTTCAAAATCAATGCAGACCAAAGAAGTTTCAGAGAAAAATGAGACTGACTAAGTTTTTGAAAAATAAGTCTTACGAGAAATCACAGTTAAGATGGTCTATGTTTGATTTGTAAGGAAAGAAACTAAGGGGGAGCCATAAGTCTTTGTGTATAAAGTTATGTTGCAACAAGGACAAAAATGATTTATTCTCTCCATACCCAGTGGACAGTTAAAATAATAAAGGCATGGTGCCGACGTTGCTCCATGAGCCCTGATAAATCTATAAAATAGGCAAATCGCTGGCGTGGTCTGCTTGACTTTGGGCTAAGGCTGGCCTTTATTCAACATATTACTCAGAAGCCCTGATTTCCCCCACTAGCACAAACAAAAATTACCCCCACAGAAACTTGGAAGGAGGAAACAATATCCCATCCCCTCACATAGAAGATTTCAAAATAAAAATATTATATTCCAGGAGAAAGCAATGTAGTTGTGTGGGGCCATATGCTATTATCACCAATGTCAGGTCGCTGTTACTCCTGCACATGTAAACTGATAAGATGTTAGGGCTCTGCGGCAAGTAGGGATGTTTGTCCTTTATGAACTTTGTATACTTTTATTTGGTTTATTCATCCCAAATACAGGCCTGGAACCTATATGCAAGTTGTACTGAGAAGCAAGGAGGGGCCTTTATAGAACAAAGGGCAATATGGCTTTCTTCTGGACCCTCCAACGGCTTCCATCCATCCCATGCACAAAGCTGTACGCGCTCTGCAAAGACCCGATGGCGGTTCTCCAGCACCTCAGACCAGCCCTCCAACCCTGGCCTCCACCCTCATCCCGAGCAAATCTGTTCTGTTCTACGTCTCCTTTCTCCGTCCTGTTGGCTCACACCTAGTTTCCAAGCACTTTTCCTGGCTTCTTCAGATCGATGCTCCATGTGTGGTCTCTGCTTGGCCCTCACACTTTGCCTCAGTGCTTTCTTTGGGGTCTTCCTTGATTCCACACTAGCCACCCTCACCTCTCCCCACATCAGCTCAGGTTCCTAAATCCCAGACTTGGTCATGGGTCCCAGAACACCTAGTCCAAGAGGGCAGTTTGGATGAGTCTTAACCATGCCCCCTCCCAAGGTCACTCTGCCTATGAAGGCATCCTAAGTATCTAGAAGAGTCATTCAGGATGAAATGCATAAATGTCTGGCTAAGATCCAGAATCTCCAACCCTTCACCTGCCACTCGGTAAGATTGTGAGGAAAGGGGATACAGCTCCTCCTCCCAACCAGGAAAATGCACCCTCTCTGTTCTTATGAATCATGAGACACAAACAGTGTGCCTCCAGGGGTCAGACAGGCCAAGGCAACGGCCAAGCGGACAGGGAAGAGGAGAGTGGGAACCATGGCAAACTGAAGAGCACGCACCTGCAGGAGTCTGCCAGGGCTGCAGTGACAAAGTGCCACCAACTGGGTGGCTTAAGCTGCAGACGTTTATCTTCTCACAGTTGTTCAGGCCATCTTTAAGGAAGTCCCAGATGGAGGTGTCGACAGGGCTGGACTCTTCTGAGGCCTCTCCCTGGCCGTGTAGAGGGCCGCCTTCTTCTAATATCGTCATACAGTCCTCCATCTGTTTCTGTCTGTCCTGATCTCCTCTTCTTATAAGGACACCAGTCCTGTTGGATTAGGGCCCACTTTCATGACCTCATTTTAAATTAATTACCTCTAAAGACCCTCTCTCTGAAAATAGTCACATTCTGAAGTACTGGGGATTCGGGTTTCGACATATGAAGTTTAGGGACCCAATGCAGCCCATGACCTCACCTAAAGGAGGAGCCATTGCTCGCTTCTGCCAGTGTCTGCCATGAGAGTAACGCCCCGATTTTGAAAGAGCATCCCATTTCTCCGGAGAAAGCAGAAATCCGAAATTTCATATGAAATCCTCAATTTTTAAACATGGGCAGCTCATTTTTATTTTTTAAAAAAATATCATGTGGATTGTAAGTGCCCCCAGGCAGCCGGTGTGTGACCTCCTCCATTAGACATGAGGTTCCCTGTGGAACCCCACAGCTGATGTTGACCACTTGAGATTCTTGACATCAGGTGGTTTAAGCAGCCAGCACTAGGGCAAACTGGCCAGCTTACTGGGTCCTTTCTCCCGATGACACCCTAATCTTGGCCCTATAATGGTGAGAAGGGCCAAAGACAGACTAATCACATGATAGAACAGCAAGGGAGAGAGTACGTTTCTCCCTAAAGCCTTGGCCCTGGGATTTGGCGTCCTGCCCCAGACCCCCAACTCAATCCTGCTTGGCCTTTCCAGGGTAGGAGAAGGCACCAGGTGACAAGTAGCCCAAAGAGAAAAGGTGCAACTAGACAAGCCACTATGTAGAAGTCAGAGTGTTTAAACTTTTTACCGCTCACACCATAAGCTGCATTCCCCGGCATCAGGGCTACACAATGTCAATGACCCACAGCAGCACTACCCGTCCTCGGAGACAGGAAGGGAGTAAGACTTTTCTCTGTGAGAGGCACAGGGAATGCACAGGAGAGCCTAGTCGGAAAGCCTAATTCTGAGTGACCCCCAGAAAAACAGAACCAATCTGGCCTGGCTCTGTCCCTAACATAAACCTATAAATGGCACAGAAAAAAAAAATTAGCACATTTCAGAGAAGATCTCTGACTTCTCTGGGCTTATTTTAAGCACCCGGGTATTGAAGCTGCTTCCAGGTACAGTACAGTAATGGTAATCGTAGGAGGATTGTGGGACCTTGAGTCATATTTGACCCATAACGGGCATAGCTGTGCCAGGCCCCATAGACTCCTGATAACAAAAGTTCGGCAGGCCCTAGGGCTGTCTGGAAGAGACCAGGAGCTACGAAGAATGGTAGGTGGGTTACATCTGTCAAATGGGCAGGGGACAGGTGGAGTCCAGAGAAGCAGAGGAGAGACTGTTCGAGTGGGTCCGTGTGGGCAAGGGCCGTGATCTAGTGCAGGGATGGCAAACAGGGGTCCACTCACGTGCCATTGGCAGTGGCTTACTAAAGGAAAAACTTCAGGCAAATTACATTTAAAAGGGTTTAACTGAGCAAAGAAGGATTCACGAATCGGGCAGGCCCCTGAACCAAAACAGGTTCAGAGCAACTCTGGCGCTACCGCGTGATGGGAAAGAATTTATGGAGGGAAAAAGGAAAGTGGGGTACAGAAACAGCTGGACTGGTTACCGCTGACGTTTGCCTTATTTAAACACTATTTGAACATTTACCCCCCGGCCTGCGAGTGGCTGAAGTACGGCTACGTACTCAGCTACTTGTTACCAGAGTAGTTACAGTCTGTTTGCACATCCGGTTAGGTTACAGTTCACTGTGGTATGAACCTTCAGGCCAAACTTAAAATATATAAGGAGGCAGCTTTTGGCTAAATTTAATTTAATAACCCCCGCCTGCTTTGATCAATTTTGAGAGGTTGACCAAAACTTTAGGCATTGATGTCACTCTGTCACCATCGTAAATGTGCTTATTTAGTCTGGAATCCCGCTGGGAAATAGCAGAACAGTGGGTTTTTTAATATGGGAAGAAAGACTTCAGGTTACTTTTTTGTAAGAGTTAGAGCAGGGGGGACCTCCTTATTGCTGGAACCTCCTATCTTCAGGAGAGGGGAAAAAAAAAACTGATCTGTTTTGGGATCTATCTGCTTCCTTAAAGTTTCAGTTTGATTGTGTCATACTTAGCCTGAGTGACTCCACTTTGGTTTGATCTGGTCTGGTCTTTTGGGGCCTATTGCACAAGCTCAGTCTGAAACAATGGTCTCTCATAATGTCGTTTGACAGGCTGCTGGGAGTATCGCGTTGACATTGATCTCCAACCTTATCTGATGCTGAAGGAAACAGTGCTGTGATTGATTAGCACCGTCTCCACCTGGCACAGGATGGGGCGTAGACAAGGCCATGCCACCCTGCTCTAGGAGGTCGGGCTGTACTCATCAAATAAACAGGGGTGGGGATGGGAAAGGACAGGGTGATTCAGCTGCAAACAGCCAGAGGCAAGGCAAGGGTCTGAGTGCAAGGAGGGGAGACCACCCAAAAAAAGGTAGTTGATAATGATCAAAAATTTATGTAATCAAAACCTCCATATATATATATATTTATTTTCTGGGCAATGACTATTTCAAAGTGTGGGCAGACCCGAGACTGCCAGTGGAGTCAGTTGGTTGTAGCTGAATGGGGAGGCAGCTTGAGAAAGTGGGAGGCAGCTTGAGAAAATAGGAAGCCCTCCTGCTGCCCAGAGATGGTGACATGGTCAAGCTTAGCAAATGCAGAAGTTAAGCAGGGGTCCTGGGACTTTTCAGGCTGCCAAAATCTGAGAACTAGGAAGCCACAACAGATACAAGGGATTTGCTGTTATCCACCTGGGGAGCAAAACAAAAGCTTAGGAACATGGACAGGAAAGCAAAGAATCCAAGGTGTTGATTTTCAGGAGCTGACCAATAACAAGAAAACCACAGAAGACATAGGAACTAATGGTTCTCAGCCAAAATAAGCAAGGGTCCAGGACCCAGATGAAAAGGTGAAACAAACAGCTGCAGCCGTCATAATAGATGCATACCTGGAGAATGGTGTATTTGCCAGAGGATCCCAGGCAGCAAATAGTCTCAGACCAAGGAAGCCAGATATGCTCACCTGACAGAGAGTCAGCTGCAGCTGATTAAGACAAGACAGGGCTCGAAAATCACTTCAGGACCAAACCTGAGATAGACAGTCCCCGGACTACAAGTTGCCTTACTCATGCAAAGGAATATTTACCAAACAGCTGCACTGTGCCAGGAGCCGACGGGTAGCAGAGCACACTCCTGCGCCCTTGAGGAGCTCCAAGTCAAGCAGGAAAAACAGACAGGCGAGAATCTCCATAATGGATGTGCTGTAAAAAGGTAAACACAGTCTGCAGTGGGGGCACAGAGGCAGCAGCAGCTACAGCTCATATCTGAAAGTGAGTGTGAATGTTTTGGAGCCAGGATAACAAATACCTATATACAAGTGCCTAATACATGCCAGGCATTGTTAGAAATGCTTTATTCATATTAACTCATTCCACCCTCCGAGGGAAGTATTATTATTACCCATTTACAGATGAAGAGATTGAGGCTCAGAGATATTAAGTATAAAAACTTGCTCAAGTTCCCACAGCTAGTAAGTGACAGAGTCACAGTTCATACCTTTCTGGTCCTCCCCAGAGCCTGTGCTTTGCTGCCTCTTAAGGGCAGATTAGAATTAGACCTAAAGGATCACTTTCAAAAAATGTCTCAGCATTAAAATGCACCTTGAAGGTCTAGTCCAAGTGATGGGGACATTTGGGCTAACGCCTTCAGAAATCTTGAATTCCCAGCTTCTTCCGAACCCCCAGGAGCATCCCCTTCTTCTCTATTAACAGTTAAGATCCCTGGGACAAAATAAATGGGCAGCCATCAAGGGGACTACTCAACCTGAAATTTTTTAAAAATCAAAGATAAGTGATCAGGAAACTGGGGGTTGTCACCTCAATAAAAAGTTATGACACTTGCCCAGTTTACAGACAGGACCCGGTCTGTGACCCTGAAACCTATTAATTGAAAAAGGGGTTAGGTTTAGGAGGAAAGACCTGCAACATCATAAAAAATGTACCTAGTAATGACTCCTCCAGTCCTTCTCCAAAGAGACATGTGGCCATTTGCCACAGGCACAGTGAGGAAAGGGGCCTGTCCAAACGTTTTGAGGCCTTGACATTGATAACTGGAGACCCAAACATCATCATTGCCCTCCTGTTAGAAGTGAGGGCACAAGGGGCCTAGGTAACAAATGGAAGTGGCCTGGCCCAGGTCTGCTCACAGTGGGGCCACTGAGTCCATGGACTCACCCCACAGTCCCCAGATGCATAATTGGCTATACACACACCCATGTTGATTCCTCGGACTATGGGTAAAGCCAAGCAGAGGCCTCTGAAAAAGCACCTCCCACAAAGTTCAAAACAGTTACTCAAAAGCAATGTAGCTTCCTAGGGAATGGCAGAAATTAGTGCTACCCTTAAAAATCTAAAGGATGCAGGGTGGGTGACCTCCATCTTCCTTTCATTTAATTCACCAGTCTGGCCCCTGCAACAAGAAGACCCATCCTGAAGGTTGGCAGTGGATGACTGCCACTCAACCAAGCCCAAGTCCAGATGCAGCTGCCGTACCAGAGGTGGTATCTTTGCTAGAGCAGATCAACATGGCCTTGGATACATGGAATGTGGCCACTGATCTGGTAAATGCATTATTTTCCATCTCTATCAGAAAAAAGAATCAGACACACATAACACTGTATGTTTACACTCTTAACTGAGAGCTATGTTAACTCACCCATCCTCCGCCATATTATAGTGCAAAAAAACCTGCACTGGCTTGACATCCCACAGAATATCATGATAGACCATTACACAAATGACTTCATGCTAAGAAGATTGGATAAACAAGGTAGTGGCTAGTACATTGCAGGCCTAGGAAAGCTACATGCAACTATGGAGGGAAGGAGATAAACCCTGTGTAGAATACTAATCCCTATAAAGATTCAGGAACCTGCCATATCAGTAAAAATGTTAGGTGTCCAGTGGTCCAAGGAATGCTAGGGCATCCCCTCCAAAATAAAGACTATGTGTCTTGTACATCCCACCAACAAAGAAGACCAACGCTGCCTGGTTCCAGTGATGGGTACCCGCGATACATTTGGCTTTCTCACCACACGAGGAGCCAGCACAGTGGGCAATACGAGTACTCCTGAATGCCACAGCTGTGCAGAAATGGGCAATGATTTAACTAGTAACAGCAGTGAGTGCAAGCCACCTATCCAAATGCATCCCTAACTCACTTCCCACTGCCAGCATCCCAAAAGGCGTATGCTACTTCAACACCATCCAACACAAGAGGAAGTTAGAGTTCACATTTTTTTTTTAAAGTCTGTCCAAGTAAACACATTGCTAGGGCCCCTCCCAGGTCATTGGAAGAGGACTGCGCAAGTGAGGAGCCCTGGGGATTAAGCTCCGTTAGCTTCTAGGTCAATTCACCCATGGCTGGAAACCAAGTGAGTGAGCCAACAGCCAGAGGAGGGTGGTGTCCGGCCGCGGCTGGAGCCGGACAGGAGTGCTTAAGTTGCAAGGCACCATCCAGAATGTCTTTTCTTTTCCTCTATAAACATTTTTACCCTGTGACAATTGCCAAGGGCTTTTTGTTTGTTTATTTTGTCAAACTAGGTTCCATCAAATACTCTTGTAATGAGGAACAGTTGGTGAAGTACAGGCGCTGGGAGAGGAGCCCATTCTCCAGCCTTATCCAAAATGAGAGTGATGGAGCCCAAGAGCCGGGCTCCTCAGCTGCTGCTCTGGGTGGGAATTAGAAAGGTCTGGACATCCTTGCCACGGTCTAAAATTCAAGAGCTTTAGACCAAGGCATGGGAGCTCACTGCTGCAGTTTTCCCCATCTGCGAATCAATGACATTTACTAGTCAGTGACTTCTGGACGAATGGCACTATTGAACTGCAAAATATTTGTGTTATTGCTTTTCCTCTTTGATCTCATGGGGCGTGATAAATTTATGATATTGTAATTATTTCCATGGCAGCAAATCATATTGTCCCGAACAGGGGACTTCATGACTTCATAGCTGGATTGAGAAAAAGAGGAAATCCAATTGGGAGAGAGAATTTTGCTCAAGCATAAATATCTTCAATGATAGCAAGGGGAATAGAGCACATTACAGACAGGCGAAATTGCTTTCGGGTTTAAATGTTCTTTTCATAAGTTCATCCTGGTGCAGAAGCCCCTTCTGCAGGCATGTAATTTGTGTAATGATGCCTCCTTGCTCGAATTCACAGAAGGCTAATGGTGAAGTTCATCTATTTCGGAAATGCTCTGACAATGCTAATACTCATTGTTTTGCAGCAAATATCTGGATTTCTCCTGCAAGCGGTTTTGTTTGGTTTTTCTATTTGTTTGTTTGTGTGTGGTTTTACTCCCTCAAGGTTTTATCTTCACAAATTTATTTGAAATAAATCAATTTCCAGATAAAAATTAGGCTTTTGTCATCTGAAAATCTGTCGAGAACTCTCTCTCCTCACTAAAGCATCTGCTTTGCCTTATTTAGTTTCCTATTGACTTTATTCTCGTATTTCCAGAGTCATTAGTATCTGTCTATTGCCTCAGAAGAAAGCAAAATTCTTTCTAATTTTGAAGCCACTTCAATTCACCTCAATTGCATTTAACCACATGCTACATATAATGACTTGGGATTTTTAAACTCTGTCTCTCCCTCTCTCTCGTTGTCTCTCTCTCTTTCTCTTTCATCCTTTTCTTTATATACAAATATTTCCAGTACCTTCTACCAGCGATTCTCCTCCTCTCTTCCTTTTAACCCTCAAATTTCCAGAATCTGCAAGTTCCTGCTGATTCATGAACTTCTTGCCAACTACCTCACCCAGGAGCACTGCATGGGTGCTCTCTGCATGCCCTGGAAATTCACAACTTCTTCTCAGGGTCCCTCACTGATTCTTCTCCATTCTTATTCTGAACACTCCACCTTGCTGAATACTGGACAACAAACCACTCTTCAATAGGACTCCATTAGGAAGTGCATTGTGATGGTCAGTTGTACGTGTCAACTTGGATAGACTGTACTACCCGGTTATCTAATCAAACATCAATCCAGGTGTTTCTGTGAAGGCACTTTGTAGATGTGGTTAGTATCTACAGTTAGTTGGCTTTAAGTAAAGGAGATGAGCTTCAATAATGTCGTGCGGGGGGGGGGCCTCTCCTAATCATTTGAAGATGTAAAGAGCAAAAACCGGGATTTCCCAAAGAAGAAGAAATTCTGCCTTAATACTGCAACATCAACTCCTACCTAAGTTTCCAGCTCACCACCTGCCCTATGGATTTAGCACTTGCCAGACCCTCATATCAACATTAACCATTCATTAAAATAAATCTCATTGTGGGTGTATATGTGCATGTATTATGTGTCTCAGAAGAACCCTAACACACACACACAATGAGCACACTAGGTGTTCAGTGACATGCTGAGCACTGAGCTATAAGAAATATAAAGGACACACAAGATGTGGTCCGTTTCCCCAAAAGAGCTTACAGCTCATGGGAGAACCAAGATTAACTGTGCCTAAAACAACAACATGTTAAAAATTATAAACATAGGGTTTAGATGTTTCGGATATGTGCCAAGAACTTCAGCAGAAAGAAAGGTCAGTGAGAGCTTCAGGGCCCATTTTATGAAAAAAGTGAGTGTTGATCTGGCACTGGGAGGACGTGAGGATTTGCACAGGCACGCACAGTTCAGAAGGCACCAGCAAGTAAAGCCACGTAGACAAAGGCACAGTGGTGTGGAGAATCAGTCTGGCCACAAGTCTGAGACGCGATTGATCACTCTGACCAGTGGAAAGCAAGGTTGGAGGGGCAGACTGAGAATGGATTTGGAAGAGCTTCAGTTAACCCCGGGAGGTTTGTGTGGGTTTGATATGGTAGGAAAAGATCCTAGAATTTAGAGAGATAGGGAACTTGGAGGTTGACTAGACTTCAAGTACCTTGCCCAAGTAGCCATGGCAAGTTAGTGGCAGGTGCATGGAGCCAGTTTTCTTGACCCTTCAATCTAATCTTGTTCCCACAACCCCACTCTGCCTCTGCATAGAGAGATGATACCATGAAGAGGGTGCCACGAGACTGTTCTTTTGGTAGACTATGGGAGCAGGCGGAAGGAGGCAGAGAGAGCAGGATCCCAGGGTTATGAAATGAAGGCCTCTACTAGTGAGTAAAATTGAGGTAGGTGAAGGGAGGGCCTGAGATCGCATAAATCCAACACCTTCTCCACTTTCACCCTTTCTCATGTCTCAGCAGCATTTGGCAGTGCCGGTGACTCCTTCCCAAACTGCTGTCGTGTCTTCTCTGACATTACTCGCTCCTCTCTTGATGCCCTTTCTCTGCATCCGCCTCCTCTGCCCATGAGTGTAGGTGTTTTACAAGAAACCGTATTTGGCCATCTTCTCTTCTCTTTTTAACAATATCCTGGTGGCCGGGCGCAGTGGCTCACGCCTGTAATCCTAGCACTCTGGGAGGCCGAGGCGGGTGAATTGTTTGGGCTCAGGAGTTTGAAATCAGCCTGAGCAAGAGCGAGACCCCATCTCTACTAAAAAATAGAAAGAAATTATCTGGACAACTAAAAATATACAGAAAAAATTAGCCGGGCATGGTGGCGCATGTCTGTAGTCCCAGCTACTCAGGAGGCTGAGGCAGAAGGATCATTCGAGCCCAGGAGTTTGAGGTAATCCTGGTAATCGTCATTGATCTCTTTTTTTTTTTTTTTTTTTTTGAGACAGAGTCTCACTGTGTTGCCCGGGCTAGAGTGAGTGCCGTGGCATCAGCCTAGCTCACAGCAACCTCAGACTCCTGGGCTCAAGCAATCCTACTCCTCAGCCTCCCAAGTAGCTGGGACTACAGGCATGCGCCACCATGCCCGGCTAATTTTTTCTGTATATTTTTAGCTGTCATCCAATTAATTTCTTTCTATTTTTGGTAGAGACGGGGTCTCACTCTTGCTCAGGCTGGTTTCGAACTCCTGAGCTCAAACAATCCGCCCACCTCGGCCTCCCAGAGTGCTAGGATTACAGGCGTGAGCCACCGCGCCCGGCCGTCATTGATCTCTTGACCTTAACACTCACCTTGGTTAAGAAGTAAACAGCCCCCAAACTGCCATGTCCAGGTCTGACTACGGTCATGCATTTCAGGAATGTTTAACTACCTACTGGAGCTGTTAACTACCCGCCTGGTTATCCCAGCAGCACATCTAACTCACTGTGCCTGAAACTCATCACTTTCTTTCCCAAGTCTGATGCTCTGCTCTTCCCTGTTTCTGACTTGGGGATCAGACACTTGGGGCCAACATCTCAGTGTCCTGTTTGTTATTGTTTCTTCATCTTTGTTCTCCACGTCCAATCGGATGCTGAGTTCTGTTCATCCTGCCTGGTCAATGTCTCCCCACAACCCCCTACGCCTGCATTTCCTCCTCTACTTCGGCTGCCCACATCAGGCTACCGTGTCCTCCAGCCTAGATGGGTATGCCCTGCTTTGCATTTGTCATCTTCAACCCATTTTAGAGGATATGACCAGATTAACATTCCGGAAACACAGCTCTGATGCATTATTTATCTGATCGGTATTCTTAAATCTCTTTCCAATGCCTTCAAAATGAAATAAAAAGTCCCCAGCCTCTCTTCTCCACTTTGCTTCCTATTCCTCTCCCTCATGCACTCCAGGGCTCCATCACGACTCAGCTTGGACTCTCTCCCTCCCCACTCCTGGTCGTCTTGCTTCTGGTGTTCTGACGATGCCACTCCCTTCACCCGAGGCCTCCCCCAGGATGTGCGTGTCCAAGCACTACCTGATTTTTAAGGCCCATCTCAGATGGTCTCTCTTCCCTGAAGTCTTTTCCAATCCAAGTGGAAGTAATTTTTCCCTCTTCTGCATTCTCATAAACTCTAATTTAAGACTCATTATTTTCTGCCTCAAATTATAATTCCTGAACATGGTTTACCTCTCAGCCTAGATTACAAACTCCTCAAAGGGAGAATAGGAATCTCTGCACTGCTCCCCTGACGTAAGCATTTAGCACAGCGTTTTGCATTTATTAGGTAATAAATAAATATTGCCTTAATAAATTCTCAAGGAAGAAACTGTAGGACTCGGTGTTGACTGGGGAAAAAAAATTTTTAGAGAGGAATAAAAAGGACTTGAAAGGTTTCAGGCTGAGCTGAGTGGAAGGCAAATCATGACATTGGAAGGGACGGTGACCCTGATAGTGGAAGATAACCTGGGAGTTTTAGGTGACAATAAGACATCTAAATAGAAATGGCCACCAGGAAGCTGGAAATATGAGACTGCGAGTGAACACAGATGGAAGAGATAAAGTTCTGAGTCCACATACGATCTCCAGTGAATACAGTGGAGAAAGAGAAAAGCGTATGTTAAGAACCTGAGCTTTGACAAATAGGAGAATGGAAAACAAAGAAACCACAACCTTAGAGTGAGAGACAAGAACTAAGATTGTGCAGAGGACACCATTTCCGGAAAGAGATGTCGACAGTGTTGAATAGAAAGACATCCATACGTCACTCACCGGATCGCTGTCTGTTGAGAACCTACTGTGTGCCCGGCCTTGTTGAAAGTGCTGCAGGCTCGGTGTAGGACGTAGCAGAGTCACAGTGATGAAAACGTCAGGCGGTGATGAAGCGCTGTAAGGACAAGATAAAGTAAGGGAAGGGGAGAGATGATGAGGTGTTACCCTAGCCGGGATGGCAGGAAAGGCCTCACCAGGGAGGAGACATTGGAGCAGAATGCCAGAAGAAGCGAGGGAGCAAACCACGTAAATATCTGGGGTGAGTGTGTTCCAGACGGGGCAGAGCAGGGCAGCTTCCTTCCGGGCCCTTCGCCTGCTCCAGGAGGTACTTGGGGAGAGCGGGAGATGAAGGAGGAGGGACCGTTTGGGGAACTGAGCATCTGCTAGGTGTAAGTGTGAACAGATGAATGGAAACTGTGCCAGGCGGAGTTGCTGGAGAAGGGGACAGCAGGAATCGGAAGTGAGCCTGGCCTTTCCCCAGCAGGAACGCTGATTCCAGGGCGCAATCCTTACCTGGTTCACCGTCTGCCCCCAGAGAAAACAGCTCCCTCCTGAGTGCCCGACTCATCAACGCCACCATTTACCAACGCCACGACAGAGAACTTCTGAGTGATCTTCTGTGCGTTTTTAGTCTTATTAACCCAGTTTACTAGCCAACCCTGCTGCCCCATTCCTCTTGATATTTAGCCTCGCATGCCCACCTTTCTCTGGTACTGCTGCAGTCTGAGAACGGACACTGTCCTTTCCCCGCAGAGCCTTCTTCCTCCTCGGACTTCTTCCCTCTAACTCTATCGACCCTCTTCCCCAGACCCTCTGCACCTCAGCACCTCAGGCAGAATTATTGTTTTTTATCAAACCATCATTTTTATTTTTCTTCTTGTGCTGGGATTCTAACAGACTTCCGCATCACTAAGGATTAAGCCCAAGATGTTGATCCGAAGGCCAGGCAGCTCTGCCTGTCTCAGCCCCTTCACCAATCGCTCCCCGTTGGCCTTCTGAACTTCATCCACTCCCTGCCCCTCACCTGTTCCCAAGCTGTGCCACATGCTCAGCCACGTCCTGGGAGAGGAAAACTTGCCGGATTGACTCAATAAGGGTCCCAGGCCTCCCCGGCTCTGGTCACGCGATTCCTGCTGCTGCCTTCATCCTCTGGCACCGTGTTTATGTGCACGTCCTCCCTGGTCACTTCCAGTTCTGGGCATTTAGATATGATGTTAGGGGAATGCATGGCCAGGTGTGGCGTGTGTCTGTGGCTTTGGTTTGTCAGCTCTAAGGACGGCTTCTGCTCTCTGTCACCTATGGGCTTTCCCAAGTGGAATAAGGCTTATGTCTTTGTGATGCTCTCTGTCCGGGTGACCCACGTTGGGACTTAAAAGTTTTTCGATGGTGAATTTGTGGCTGGATCCTTGAGGATAGGACACTGTCTCATTCTTCTTTGCATCTTCGGTCCTGATTGCAGTAAATGGCGCCCAATGTGTGTTCCACCAGTGTTGATCATTTATCGAATGGACTGTCAAAGACAGATGAAGCAGGGCACTAAAGTGGTAAGGACATACTTTCATATTGCAACGAGGAAAAAGTCCAGCATGAACTGGACTCAACCTTGATTTGTAGGGGTGGCTGGGGGTGGAGGGTGAGGGGTGAGTGGAGGCTCAGTAGAGTCAGGGAAGTGAAAAATTACAAAACTCGGGAAGGAGGGGTTGGTCCATGTGAAACCCATCTGGGCTTCCTAACTAGCACTTACCAAAATTAGATTCTTACCCTCCCACAGAGACTGGGAGACAGGGACCCTGTCTTTAGGTGTCAGCTGGAGTAAACAGTAAATGCTTTTGGTAGGCTTGAGTTTTTCCAGGCTGGCATTTTAGTGGGGGCTAGGGTCATGGGAGGGATGCAGCCTTGAGCTGTTAGAAACTGTTTATTCAAATCTTTCTAGGTCAAGGTTGAGGCCGAGTTAGGAAAATGGTGCAGCGGAGTCTGGCTAGAGTTTGTTCAAGAAGAGGATCTTTGTCAGGACCATGGTTGTTGCTAAAAGAAACTGGGATAAGTCTAATAGAAATTAGACAAAGGGTATTCACACGTAATATACCTTTTGTTTCTGACATCACATTTTCCTAACTCTTTGAGAAAGTCTGTAAGTTTATGTGTTGATGGGGCAGATCGATTAGGCCCTGAGAGTTGAGGGTTTAAACAAATGCTGAGGTCCTTGATCTAATAATGCTGGGAGGAAGAAGCACTAATGAAATTGGGAAATCCCCAAGCACAATTATGTGCTCATAGCTTAAAAAACAACTGCAGAACATGTAGCATTTCTCCTTTGAAGCTTGGTTAAAAGGCAAGAGCAGGCCAAGCCCAGTTATTACAACAAATATGTGCTATGAATCTATCTGCCTTCAACTGGTTGAAGTTACGGGAAAATGTATTCCCTCATTCCCCAACCCCGAAACCCCTTACAAAACACATCTCACAAATTCCCCTCACAGAACAGCAAAGTCAATGGGCCAGGAACTGTGATTTTAGCCTTTCTCTGAAGCATCTCCTCCTGGCTTCTGCCAGAGCCCCATTCTTGGCCCTGTTCTTCGCTGGGAAAGAACATCATTAGCCTGTGCACTCGCTTGGCCTGGAAATCACCCTTGAGACCCAGAGCCTGGCTTCAGAAGAGTGAGGGGGCAGGAGACAAAAGTGGAGAACAAAGACGAGGCGAGAACCCTCTCGAGCTGATTACTGCTCTGTGGAGGTACCAGGGTCAGGGGAAGGAAGTCTTCAATGGTCGACAGCCTCGCCTAGAGATGGAGAGCTGGCCGCCTCTGGGAGTAGCTGTCAGTGAAGAAGGGTGAGCAGGAACCGGGACCTACTCCCCAGGGGCCCTGCCGATGTGCACACACACACACCCTGCAGTAAGAGTTGACGCAATCCTAGGTGAACTCTCTGGTTTAAGCCCTAGAGTCAAGCAAGTGAGAGGGTTTTAAAAAAACAATCCCAATGATCAGTTTGGAGGAAATCTGCTGGAGAGAAAAGAAAAAAGGCAACATCTTAAATAGCATCTCCAGCATTGATGGGCGTAAATTGTGCAAATGAAATAAAATCATCAGTTGTCAGCCCTGAGCTACTCTACCAGGGAAAACAATGAGAAATGTCTACCTCGCCTTTGTTGGTTGGGAATTTGATCGGAATTCCCATCTCTGTTATTCAGTTCTCTCAACAGAACGCAAATTCTGAGGCATGCGCTAGAGGTCGCTGTTTATTACAACCAAACCTCGCTTCCCCCAAAGGGGCGGGAGAAGCATGACGGCTGCACGTCTTCACTGCAGAGGGAGCAACCCACTTGCAGGCTTCGGAGGAAGGAAAATCAGCCTGGTCACACCCAGGCCAGGTACAGTGCATCCCTGCAAGGACGTTGCTTTTCATTTCACAAACAGAAGTATAAAAGAGGGAAAAAGCAAATCATCAAAGGTGTTTCATATCGATTCGAATTTTTTTTAAGTACTGCATGATTTATGATCTTTCAACGCTTCTCCTGTTCCTATGCCTTTGCCTCCCTGCCCACTCAACTATATTCCTTCTTCCCAGGTGACCCAGCAAGCAATTTGAGGACTGTACAATAAGAAGGACTTAAATAAAAGCCAGGGGTTGACTATGGACCCTACCTGCAGCTGGCCACTACCAGGGGCACCACTGGGTTTGCACCCTTCCCAGCTGGTTCTATGCCTGGAATATGAAGCAGCTAAGAAATAAAACGACAGGACAACAGAGTTGATAACACTGTAAACAACTGCAGCCTCTCTTGATGTCAAGATTTCCAAAGACGCTACCCAAAGAGCAGTGTCCTAATCGAAGGCCATTGTTAATGAGCCAGAGCTCTGCCTGGCTGACTCCTGGTCTTCCTGCCTAATTACATTCATCTGTTCCTTCTTCGGGCCTAACTTGGGAAATTGCTTTCAACACAGACCAGTCCCAGAGGCGATAGAGAAGCCAGAATTGATATCATTTCAAGTATTTATTTATTGTTTGCTGCATTCCTGTTTCTGTCCTTTACTCTAGACCCGCAGTAGAATCTCGATGGTGATGCGATGTCATCACACATGCAGACACTGGTGCAAAACAATGCGGAATCAACATCACGATCACAGCACTGATAACAAGGCTTAGGGAAAATCCTAAAAGACAGAGCCCAAAGCACTGGTGTCGACTAACAGCGGTGCCTTGGTGAAGAGCGAGGCTTAGGCTGTGCTCCCCGTGGGCAGCAGAGGCTGGAGCAGCGGAGCAGGGCCAGGGGGCACATGCCAGCGTGGATTCTGTGAGGAGACTGGCCTGTGCTTTGCCCCCAGGCTGAGGTGCTGTCGCTGAGTTGGACAAGAAGAAGGGCACCCCTAACAGTGCTACGGCAGGAGAGACACGGCACATGGGCTGTTGGAGAGGAGGAGTCTGACGGTACACCTTTTTATTATTGTGGTAAAATATACCGCTATGATCTGAATGTGTGTGCCATTCGCATGTTGAAACTTGACCCCCGATGTGATGGTATTAAGAAGTGAGACCTTTGGGAAGTGATTAAGTCATGAGGGCTCTGGAACTAGTGCCCCTATAAAAGAGGTCACAGGGACCTTGTTTGCCCTTCCACCACGTGAGGACACATGGAAGGCACAATCTGTGAATAATAGGCCCTCCCCAGACCCCAAAACTATTGGCACCTTGATCTTGGATTTTCCAGCCTCCAGAACTGTGAGCAATAAATTTCTATCGTTCATAAATTACCCAGTCTAAGGCATTTTGTTATAGCAGCCCAAACTAAACATAAAATTTACCGTTTTAATTACTTTTAAGTGTACAATTCAGCGGCATTTAGTGGATTCCTAATGTTGTCCAACCATCACCACTATCCATCTCCAGAACTTTTTCATCATCTCAAACTGGAACTCTGTAGCCGTTAAATACTAACTCCCCGTTTTCCCTCCCCTCAATCCCTGGCAACCACCACTCTGCTTTCTGTCTCTCTGTGTTTGCCTACTCTATGTACCTCGTATAAGTGGAATCATACAGTATTTGTCCTTTTGTGTCTGGCTCACTTCACTTAGCATAGTGTTTTCGAGGTTCACACATGTTGTAACTTGTGTCAGAACTTCATTCCTTTTTAAGGCTGAATGATATTCCATTATGTGTATACGCTACATTTTGTTTATCCATTCATCTGTCGATGGACATTTGGGTTGTTTTCACCTTTCAGAATCTGTGAATAATGCTGCTATAAATGTTGGTGTATAAGTGTCTGAGTTCCTGATTTCAATTCTTTTTTGGATATATACCTAGGAGTGGAATTGCTGGATCAATATGATAATTCTGTGTTTAACTTGTTGAGGAATTACCTGTTTTCCACAGTGGCTATATTATTTTACATTCCCATCAGAAAATCATAAGGGTTACAATTTCTCCATACCTTGCCAGCCCTTGTTATTTTCCGTGTGTGTATGTGTGTGTGTGTGTGTGTGTGTATGTGTGTGTGTGTGAGAGAGAGAGATAGGGCCATTCTAATGAATAAGATATGGTATCTCATTGTTGTTTTGATGATTTGCAGTTCCCAAATGACTAGTGCTGTTGAACATCTTTTCATGTGCTTATTGGCCATTTGCATATTTTCTCTGGAGAAATGTCTATTCAAGTACTTTGACCAATTTTTTTTCAAAATATTAATGGAGTACAAGTGTTTTTCTTACATGGGTGAAATGAATAAAGCTGAAGTCAGGGCTTTTAGTGTGCCTGCATGCCTTTGACCATTTTGAATGGCCATACACTTTTAAGTAGGATGCTTCTGTCCTGGCTCAGCCACTTACTAGCTATGTGACCCTGAGCTAGTTACATAATTTCTCTGTCTCAGTTCCTTCATCTGCAAGATAGAAATAATAGTATCTATCTCATAGGATTGCATGAGGATTAAGTAATTTACATTGTAACTGTAAATCACATTGAATAGTGCCATAGTAGACACTCAATAAAGGTTAGATTTATTTCTATATGAGATGGTTTGAAGAGGGGAGAGACTGTGTGTAGTGGAGCAGTTGGGAGGCAGTTTCCTGCCACAGTGTTGATGGGAATGGCCTTGGAGATCTTCTAGTCCAGCCCCTTTATAATGCAGAAAAGGAACAGAGACGAAAAGATAAGCCCCTGTACCCAGTAGCGAGAGGGACCCTTGACACCACCTCTCCAGTATTCAAGTCCAGGGCTCTTTCTGCCACACTTAAATCCTTCTCTTCACTAACTTCCGTTTAAGACTGCAACACTGTGTTAGTGTCCGCGTTGGATATGACTTGAACATCTTCAAAACCACCTTGACAACCTGTATTGGCATCACAAGCTCGTGTCCATGGGCCTGCAAAAGTTGTCAGTTCTGAGGACCGCAGGGGTAGCTGGAGTGAGCAAGATGCAGTGTTGCCTCCAAAATCTCCTTTTGTGGAAAACAAGCCCCAGCCTCTCCCCAGCGTCGGACTCTCCACCTTTGCAGTCGGCATTGCAGGTTCTTGATGCCCTGCTCCCACCTGCCCTCTCACCTCCTACCTATGTGGGAAAAAACAATTAGGGTAAAACTT
The DNA here is from genome assembly GCA_963575035.1 of Avahi laniger. Taxonomy (NCBI): domain Eukaryota; kingdom Metazoa; phylum Chordata; class Mammalia; order Primates; family Indriidae; genus Avahi; species Avahi laniger. The sequence goes on from CAUYSK010128039.1 coordinate 43,818, forward strand.
GGGACCACAGACCCTCTCTCCCAGATAGATGACTCTTGGGACCCCTCACAGTACCCCGGAGTGCGGGCAGCCTCATGCGCTTCAGATGCTGTTCTTACTGAACAGAACCTTGCTTATCTGTGTGCAGCTCCAGTTCTTCATACCTGCCTGCAGGTGTGATAATGCTACAGTGACAGGTGCCACAGAAATAAGTGGATAAATGGACAGAAAATGAGCTGAAGCTACAAGTCTGCCGGAGGTTTTTTCCGCCCCTGAGAAACAGAACACCTGGCCTCATTGGCTGGTGAATCAATATGGCGTCTTCTCGCAGTGCCTGAAGTTGAAATTCACTGTGAATGTCATAAGCTGTTCTTCTCCAGCAACAGAATCCGTTAACCATCAGCTTTGCATAAAGCTGGATGCCTTTCATCTCTACCTTAGATTCGGCTAATGCGATTTCTCCTGTCCTCCCCTGAACAACTTCACCACCCCCTGCGCTTCATCTGGGACTGAGCCCCTGGCCCCTCTCTATACAGTCTGCTTTCTGATGACTCACAGCAAATTTCCTGTTTGGTTTCCTTTGTAGCTGCACGGCTCCTCGTGTTCTTACCCACCTTCTCGTGGTGCAACCAGCCAGGAAGCTTTATCGCACTTGTTGGTTTACCAGCTGTACTTCTGCCCCAGGCAGGAGAAGACGGTTTCACGTGTTAACAATGTTTTAATCATTTCTACTTCCTTATACTTCCCTGTTTTCTTCTAATACTAATAACGGTGGGCATTACGGCCCCAGGGTCCTAGATCCATCTTCTGTGACGACACATCCAGCAAGCGCAAGAAGAACTAACAGGCTCCATCACCAGCGCAGTAGGATGAGGCCAGGGAAACCATAGCACCAAGGTGGCCCCCAAGTCTTCCATTTAGAGGAAGAAGTCAGAGCTTTTGGGTTTGCCCAATGCAACAGGAAAGAATGGTTAACCCCACGTGCAGAGTCAGCTGTGGTGTAGACCACTGCTTTTCAAACTATGCTCCCCAGAAGAGTTTCAGGAGAGAGAACAAGAGAGAGCAGCGTCTGGGGCAACCTTTCTCAGTTCAAGCAGAGCAGCTCTGACTTTATATGTTTTATACAAGCTTTTATTTGGATGAAGGGCTTCTGTGGCCCCAAACATACAAGCTAGTGTACTGTTTGAAAGCAGAGAACCGGGTGAAAGGAGGGTCTACAATTCTCACCAGATCTCGAAATGTTTAACCGAATGCTCAGCTGAACATCAGCAGGGTTTACTCTCAAGACATAAACATGACTTCTCGGTTTTCCATGCAGGATTTTCAGCAGTTGGGTTTGAGAGTGAAGAGGTTCTGTATCCCCAAGCAGATAATCTGTTCCACTTAACAGAGACAGAGTCTGCTGTCCTTATATATAAAGCCCGGATCTTTGGGGTTTCTCTGTTTTGTTCTGAATATTTCTTCCCCTAACTACCTTTAAAATAAAATATTTATTCTTCATGCATACAGATCAGTGCTAAACAAATATTTTTAATATATGGATTCAAACCTCTAGAATATTGAGCCAACACTAGTCCAAAAATGCAGGATTTCTGGCCTGGGAAAGAGATTTATGAGTAGGATTGTTTGGGTGCCTTCTTACCTGCGAACACCCCAGACACAGCCATGTTGAATGTCATACTACTTCTTCTGGCTTCAGGGCCCCATTATGATATGTCACACCTGATTTCTTCTGAAGTGTGCCAAGCTCTACATAACTTCTCCCTCTCCTTCCCCCAATTCCCCACACCCCTCCCGCCCCCTACCCTCACACAAACTCGAAGTTCTCCCTCCTCATGTAAATGTCAAAAGGAAAGTAAGAGGACTAGCTCATTTACTTAGTTTATAGTGTAACTGACTGATGGTCTGATCGTTTTTCTCAGGGAAAGCGAAGGTTTTGGCAGAGGCATTTTGTGCAAATCTTTACCTTGCTGAGATTACAAATCCTCTGCATTTCCTTTCTTTCTTCTCTAACCCAGCCCAAATTAGCTGTTCGTCCACAAACTATTATGGGAGGGGTTCTCAGAGAATCTCAGTTTACCAAGAAGGCAGCCTCTTTCCTCTAGGCTGTTTCCTGGGATCCCAACTCCTTCTACTTCAGGCATCACATACTCTTTACTTCCCTTGTGCCTTTCCTCCCATAGCCCAGAACCCACAGGCCCTTCTCTCTCTGTTCATTTTCTGGGCACTCACAGGCATCTTCTGCTAGATATTAACCCACTTCCCACTTTCTCTTTCTAGTGGCTGCTCAGTTATCTGGGCAGACAACTGGGGGACTGAATTCTTGTGTCCACAGGACTTTCAGATGCCAATCTTCTATGCATAACCATGCATCCCAGGCTTGGGGAATATAGTGTAGAGAAAAGTACCTGGTATCTGAGCTAGGAAGCCCATCCATGAAGTCATCTCTGCTGCCTGTGCACAGCTCTTGGGACATCTTAGCTGTGCTGCCAGGCAGCCATCACTTTCCTCCTGGCTCTGTCACTCTCTGTCCTCAAGAGTCTCCCTGCAAGGACCGCTGCCTCCTGGCTGACCTGCAGCTTCTCTAGTTCCTTTGCTGTGTTCCCCTGAATCACAATCTAGAGGTGGGGTCCTTCTCCCACCAGCGCTAAAGAGACCTTTATTAAGCCAAAGTATGAGACATGTGGGCCTGCTCAGTGGTTTGGAACTGCCAATGTAATCACTTGTTTGTTTGATTGAACTTTTTATTTTATCACAGTTTCCCTTCCCTTTGGGAGGTGGCACACGTCCTCCAGACCAGGAGATACTGCGGAGTGCTGGCTGCACAAAATATCACCAAAACAACCTGTCAATAAGTCAGAGCTCAGTTTACTGTTTATAGCGAGAAAGAAGAACACTACTCCTCAGAGTCCCGGTAGCATCTCAGAGAGGAAAGGCCGAGAAGGCATATTTATTGCGATTTTGAAGTGTGGAATGGTCAGGACTGAGCAAGAATCATGATATTGTAATTTAGGATCAGTGGACAAAACAAGGTAGGATTTTGAAGCAAGAGGTTCCAAGAGTCTTAGGGTCTAAACTGCCATTTGATACTTTTTATTAAAGAGCGGATAGGTCTTTCAGGAAGTTTCTGCAATGATTGATAAAGTTATCTGCAACTTTTATCTCCTCAGCAAGAGTTTCCCAGAATAATAAAGTTATTTCTGATGAAGACAGGAGAATAGTAAAGTCACGTGTGGACAGAAAGCTGTGTAGAAGGTTTGATTTGCACTAGTAACAAGACCCAATAGTACCAGTAGTGCTATCCTGATTCATATTCCTCTTTTCCCATCCCTGCAAGCAGCCCTTGCTTCCTACCGAACCTGCACACCTAGAAGGCTCAGCGCGTCTTCTTGCCTCATAGCAGTTCCTTCCCCATCCAATTCTCTGTCTAGAAGGTAAAGGGGTTCCTTTCTTCATCCCTAGCTCGGCCACCCACTGTCTCTCCTTGAAGTTCATCAGAATCTCAGGCAAGCAGAATTTCTTCTAGCCTCTGGACAGGCCCTGACAGGCCTGAACCCACACGCAACACGTATGCAGCAGGGGCCCTGCTCTGCGACTTTCACAGACAAACTTGAAGATTTTGTGTAAGAAGCAGAATGTGAAATTTGGGCACTTTCTAAAGTGGCGCCAAGTCTAAAAGTACCATGGAAAATAATCCACAGTCATGACTTTCCTTACTAAAGGAAATAGGACAGAGATGGCTAGATAGCCACCAACATTTTACACCCCCTTTTCTAGTACAGATGATCCCCAATTTACAATGCTTCAACTTACAATTGTTCAACTTTACAATGGTGCAAAAAGTGATACAGATCCAGTAGAAACTGTACTTTGATAATCTGTCACAGGATTAGTTTAAAAATATAAAAGGAGAAAAGGAAACTATACTTCAGGTACCTATCCAACCATTCTATTTTTCACTTTTGTACAATATCCAATATATTACATGAGATATCCAATACTTTATTATAAAATAGGCTTTGTGCTAGGTGATTTTGCCCAACTGGTGGCTAATGCAAGTGTGCTGAGCTAAGGTTTAAGATAGGCCATATGATATTTGGTATGTCATGTTATAGTAAGGTCATGTCATGTTACGGTAAGGTGTAGTAAACGTGTTTTGACTTGCAATATTTTCAACTTACAATGGGTTTATTGGAACAAAACCCCACCATGAACTGAGAAGCATCTGTCTAGAATTATTGCTGAGAATTGGCTGCCCAGCCAGGGACCACATTTTCCAGCTTTGCTTGGCTCTAAGTGTGGCCACGTGTCCAGCTCTCACTAAGGGAATATTAGCAGAGATGACATCTGGCCTTCTAGGTCAGGGCTTCATTTCTCTTCCCATTCTGCCAGCTTAAGTTCAGATAATGGTAAGACGTGGAGATATCAACTAAGGTAGAAGAATCTTGAGTTTCAAAATCAACAAATGGGCAAAAGCCACTTGCCATGTAGGAAATGAGAGAGAAATAAACTTCTATTATGTTCACCACAAAAAACATATGGTCTTTTTGTTACAGCAGCTAACAAAGGAAGTAAAATGATAACAATAATCTCATGGGGAGTCAGAAGAAAATGATCTCCATCATTGTTTTGAACTGAAGAACCACACCCCATTGAAAAACATCAGGTTCAGGGTTTGGGTGACCTTGGCGGAGAACCAGAACAAATCAGTTTGGCTTTCAGCATATTAATAAAGTGGCAGGTGTTTATAGGATATGTTATTAGCTAATCATCTTTGAGAACTGGTTTGCTTCTCGGGAAAGGTTCTGGCCGCTGTGAATAGGCTGATAGTTTTCATCCATTGTTTCCCTGCTCATGGTGGTAAACTGAGATTACTCTGACTTGCGTACTTCAGATGGAGAGGATGACAGGGGCAAAGCCACGTTTGAGCCAGTATTGCCTCAATACTTAGGTCATTTTTCCTGAAGCTGTGTTTGCCCAGGGCCCTTCTACATAGTGCCCTCATGGCCTCTTGCAATAGACGAGCCCTAACTTCCAGGGACTGTCTTGATTTTTTCCTCCCGCGATGCAAGTATTCAGGCTGAGTTGAAGCAAAGAAATAGAAAATGCCCTCCAAGGGTAGGCTAGAGCCTTCTTCCCCCTTGTTTCTATCATGTTATGGTGAAGAACTAACATTGATACAGGTACAAAAACCACGTTGGGTTTCCTAGGATAACAACCGTAAGGGGGTTTAGCCGTGTTGGTTTGGGGTGGGCCCCAGCGCAGGGGCATGGCTGCTGTGTGATTGTCAGCACGAAGCAGGGTGCATTCTGACTCTGACTCTCTCACTGCAGCCGCATCATCCACATTCAGGCACGTGACCACCCGCTCCACCTGCTCCACCATCTTCCATAAAACAAGATGGATAAAATTGGCCAACTTCATGGGGGAAGGGTAGTCTATAGATGTTCAATGATGACAGACTATAAATATGAGGGAAATGCAGAACACTATATGTGAACATTACATAAATGCTAATTAGCCTTGAGGCTGTGACATTTCTTCCTACCACAGGTGAAAAGAACCCAATGGATTGCAACAAAAACAAAAATTTCATCTTTTTAAAATTTTCCTTTCTCAGAAAAACATTTTTATGGAAAAATAAATGTAGCATTTGGCTCATTCCTCTTGAGTACAAAAGGATTCCACAGGCAAAATAATGTTATGAGAAGAAGCCGTCCAGCTCATGCTTGTTCATTCATCAGGAAGAGCGTGAGAGCTCTCTGGAAACTGGTTTCGTGGCATTCTTCCTTGAGGAAGTCACATGGGCACCTGCAGCACATTTACGTGTGTGAGTCCTGGCTGTGGTGGAGTTATTCGTGGGCAAGGCCTGATGAGACTGTTGACTTCCTGAGGTGTAGATGAGAATGAGGAGAGAAGTTGGCTTCAGGGACTAGAGGGCTGGGAGCCCTTAGACAGACTCAGCACTCGCTGCTATTTTTAGGTAGGAGCTCTGCAACCTCACTGACAAGATAAATGCCAAGTAAAATAAGACCCTCCTGGAAGGAGTCTGATTTAACCATCCAATACAGCAAAAGGGAATAATTAAAAGCTTTTCTCCTTAATGGCCACCTTTACCCGGTTAGTTATACGTCTTAACTTCTGGGCAGTGGCTCACATTTCAGTACTTGAGGAGCAAAGGGAAAGTCTTTATATTTTATTATTTCTCATAACATGAGATTTTAAAATAAATAAATATACCTAAGTTTGCCTTTGGTTCAAGTGTCCTTTTTGTCTTAAAGTTTCTTAAAAATAAAAACAAAGAGCCTTATACCAGCAGAAGTCTTATGAAATCAGAGGGAGGTGTCACCTTGCACAGACTTTACGGTGTTCTCCCCTCACCTCCTCTGCTGAGTTGAAGAGCAATCCAAGTGCGCCTGCTGCATACATTGCCTGTTCTCCAAGAGTGGCACCCACATAATGAGGAAAAGTGGTTGTCCCTGTGGTTTGTTTTGATTTGAGGAATAGAGACCCACTGAAGCTACTCAAACAAAGGAGATTTATTATGTGGTTACACAGGGGAACAGAAAAGGAATGGGGTTCTTAGTGTCATCTAAGAACAGAAGCTATAACAGGACTAGATCTTAATAGTACCTGGCTCCAAGGACACTCAGTGGACCCCATAGGTAGAATTAGAGGACCTTCACTCCCAAAGCCCCAACAGCTGCTAAACCCATGTGAGATCACATCACTCCTCTGGTGGCCCCCATCTCACTCAGAGTAAAAGGCAAAATTCTTCCCATTAATCACAGGCCCTGTACAACCTCCCCCCTCCCTCATCTGGTGCCTGCCCCTCGGCCACCCTGCTCTGGCCATGCTGCCTGCCTTGTGGTCCTTTGGCACTCCAGGATCCCTCGTGCCTCTGGGATTTTGCACTTGCTCTTCCATCGGGCAGGAATGTTTGTCCCCAGATTTCTGCTTATCATTTCATTAAGGTCTTCGCTCAATTATCATCTTCTCAGTGAGGCCTTCCTTCTCAGCAAGGTTTAAAATTGTCAGCCTACCCCACCCCAACGACTCTAATCCAAATTATCTGCCTTCTTTAAAAAAAACTTATTATGAAAAAACTTTTAAACATACTCAAAAATAGCAAATAAACCCTTATTCATCCATCACCAATCAGTTGTCTAAGTTTTGCCCATCTTGTTTCATCCATTCTCCCTCCCTTTCTCCATTTTTTCCTACATTATTTCTAATTCACCCCAGCACTTATCACACCTAATATATATTTCTTACTTTTGTTATTTTATGTCTGCCCCACTAGAGTGTCAGCTCCCTGAGGGCTGGGATTTTTATCTGCTTTGTTCACTGCTGTATCCCCAAAACCCGGAAGAGCACCTGACATGTAGTAGGTGCTCATTAATAACGACTGAATGAATGAATGAAGCAAGGAAGCAGTTGCACCACAATGGCACCTATTTTCTTTCCTACAACCTCCCTCACCAGCACAGCCATGAATGCCCCAAGCACCCCAACTCTGACCCCGCCTAATGACTGTCAGCCACAGCACCCACTTGTCCCCTTCCCAGACTCTCAGTAGTTCCTGGGTCACATTTCCAAGAGGCAAAACCAGATTGGCACAGCTCTCTGTGTGCTATGTCACAGTACTCTGGCAAGTCTGTGAGTTATTAACTTCTCTGGGGTCTTCTGGTCACCACTGGCCATGTGGTACAAAAGTGGGCACCCAACAGGGGCCATGGGTGAAGAATTTCCCCTTGAAAGCGGTGTGAATGATTGACATCTCTCTTTCACCATGCAAAAAATTTGTTAGCAAATTTGAGGAAATTAGCCTATATTTATTTTTAAGTGGGTGAATAACTGTCTGGAAAGCCTCTAATCATTCCAGCCATCCTTGGAGTTATTTTGTATTCCATAGAAAAGATATTTTTTGCCAGACTCTACCTATGAGAGAGGAAAGAATGCACAGGGAACAGCCTGCCTGAGTTTAGTTTATTTTTCCCACCATTTTCAAGATTGTCAACCAGCAAAGCCCTTCAGGCATCAGACACTCTCCAATTAAACCTTCAATAAAAGCCAGGGGATGTTGCCAGCCATGATGACAAGTCAGGAACCTGCAGGACCAGTAATATGCTGCACACCAACAATCACAGCTAGGATTGCTCCGCAACTGCCAACAGTGCTTCCTGTCTACCTGTCAAAGGGGTGTGGCTTCCTCCTTGGCCAGCTCCTGTGTGAATCAAGTAATGACCAGGCAAGATCAGATCCAAAAAAAAAACATCGCCACATCAAAGCATATCCCAGGGCTGCTGCATTCTTTTCTATAAAGACTGTTTATTTCCACAGAGGCTGGATGTCCCTGACAGCTCCCCTCCACCTGGCTGCCACTTATGACAATTTTTAAGGCCACGTCTTGTTTTCAAAGTCATCTTATAAGTAGCTCTGAACTCTAATCTAGATTCTAATCTAGTATGTCCACTGTTGGCTATTGGATCTTTTATCGATGAGTATCGACTAAAACCTCACATGAACATACCCTTTTTCTAGATTCTTTCAGGAGTAGGGTTGACATTCATCTGGTGTTGTCCGGTACAGCCATCCCATGGCTAACACAAAGAAATGCTTCCATACCACTTTATAATTAGCCAAACCCCCAAGCACCCCCACTCCAAAATCCTCCACCATCTCAGCTACCTCAATTCCTCTCCCGAGACGCCTGGAGCTAAAGGGTTAATGCTGGCAGGAACCCTAGGTATCCATTCCGATTGGTCAGCACCTGTGCTATACCAGTTGTTGAATATTTTGAATATCACCCCTACTTCTAAGTAAAAATCAATGAGAACCACTCCTCATTTTAGACACTTTCACCATTCCTAATTCATAGAGAAAGGGATGCAGTGGGATTGGGACTGGACCAAAATCCTAATCCCACACAGATGCAGGACAGCTGGAAATAGACTTAATCATTCAAGTGGTGATGCTGGAAGTGTTTTCCTCTGCTTTGGACATCTTTCCAATGGAATGCTCTCCGCAGGGATAGAAATTTTTGTCTGGTTTGTTCACTGCTATATCAGCACTCAGAACAGTGCTTGGCACACAGCAAGTGTTCAATAAATCAACACAGCTCCTGAATGAATGCATGAATTCCCTGATCTGATGGCCCAGTTGTTGCCTAACTTGACAAACCTGCAAGAATCCAAAGCTCTTCAGGATTTCACAGTTTGGCATTTTTTCTTAATTATTAAATCTCTTTGCACATCAAGGCACAGAGGCAAGCATATCCATCACTCACGACGCCGCAGAAGTCTCCAACACACACAGCAGTGTGATGTTTCCAGCCTTTCTGTGGGATCTATAAAGCATTCCAGTTTCTCCAAGAGACTCTGATTTTCCAAAAATTAGCCTCACACATGACATCATTTTCATTAATTCGGCAGAAGCCGCTCTAGGATCTCAGCCAGTACAGATGAAACAAAGAGAGGCCAGCAGCATTCTGAAATCACAGCTCTGTCCCACCCACATTGTTTGTGGCTTCTCCTCCCAGAGAGCTCCCAAAGAGAGGTAGGTGGGGCCGTCCCAGGTCGGGAAGAAGCGCTGGCAGCAGGTCTTTGAGAACCGGAATCAGCAAGTGTACGTCCTTTAGTCTCCCAAGAAAGGCCCCTTACGGGGAGTGGAAAAGTGTTCGGGTTTTGTTCACCAAGACGTCTCTTATGCCCTACCTGCGACAGAGCTGTGCTCACCTGGGAGGCGTCTCCTGTCATCAGGATCTCTGCTGAGGGGGAGGAGGAATCAGTAAAGACATGAAGTTTCTGAAGGAGGACTTGAAAAATGTGACACTTGAAAATCAACTCTCTTCACTGTTTTCAAAACTACAGGGAAAAGCACGGGCCTGTGAACACACAAGCACATGCAAATCCACATTTTCTTCTTGACTATAGTTTGGCGACCAACGTGGATTGTGGAGCATATTCTAAAACAAGACCCTCTCTCCGCAGAGCCTCTGTTCTACAATGGATTTGACACGTCTGCTTCAATCCCAGTCACAGCACAGATGGCAAGTGACACAACCTACCGTGCCTCACAATTACACTTTGCTTTTAACCCCTTTCATCCCGGCATGGCCACGCAGTGTGCTGCCTTTAATTAATACCCCGTCACAAGGTAGCGAGTGTCATTATCTCTGCGTTAAGGTTTAAGAACCCGAGTCACCCACAGGCTGTGACCTACAGGCCACAGGCTGAGTCAGTGTGACAGGGAGAGTCTGCACTCCTACCACCAAATGCCGGGGCCACTGGCCTGGCCTCAGGCCCACTGCAGGGGCCTTCCTCATTTGAAGCTGTTCGCTTCAGCCCGGCCAGCTGGACCTTCCCTGAGGTCTCAATCTCATTCCACAGCGACCAAGGTGGCTGCAACCCAAGAGAAGTGGGGAACAGGAGAGAGGAGTGGTTGAACACACACCCAGAGAACATTCAAGGAGCTGAGACAGTGTCAAGAATCTGGGCCTGACCTGGGAGTTTTCTCTCACGAACATTAGACCACCAAGCCCTACCTTGATCCCTGAGCCCACCTGACACCTCTCTCCACTCTCAAGACACCTCAGCCCATGCCCTCTAGCACCTCAGTTCTTTCATCATTACCGCCACCCTGTATCACCTCTGTAAACACCTCCACCCCCAACGTACCCTCTCCTGCTGGCAGTCCTTGTTCTGAACAGAACTCCCTCAGAGATGAGATGGGGAAGAGAGAAGAGCCATATCCCTCCTTGAACCTGGAGAACTTCCTCACACTCTATGCATCATGGTTCCCATCAACAGAGACGTCAGAGGAAGGTACCACCACTGGCATGGCAAGGCCGTGGATTTCCCCTTGCACAGACCCCCACCACTGCCCTCCTCCTCATCCCATCCAGCCGGCACTCTCCAAGATGATCCTCTCACGTTGAACTGTTCTAGTGACTAAATGTGTGGCTTCATCCTTTTCTTCCTGGCACCCCGCTTGCTATCAGTCCCCTCCCTCTCCTTTCTTCCTTTCACCATATATGCCTTGCCTCTGTCTGTAAATCCCAGACCCACAACCGTTGCCTAGAAGGTCTCGCCCTCCAGCTCACCTTGAGTACGTGGAATCCCTCTGGCACCCTCCAGAAAAGGAAGCCAGGAACTAACTCCACGGAGACCAGCCCCCAGGCACAGGAGATTGCACCGTGTAGAGGGGACACACCAATACTAGGAGACTGTCTCGATTTGAAGTGGGGTTCCTAGATATTGCAAACAAAGACATCTTTTTCTCTCCTGAAGGAGGAGAAACACAAGGAAGTAGAGGCCCAAGAATTTTTCATCCATCAAGGGGCAGTGAGGTGCAGTGTCTAAGAGGAACCACAGAGCCTGACTGCCTGAGAGCAAATCCTGTCTCCATGCTTACCTTCTATGGGACTTACGCACCTCTCCTCTTCGCTTAGTGCTTCAGTTCACTCTTCTGCAAATTGGCTAACCTTATCAGAAAATTGTTGTGAGAAATAAATGACTTAAGGCCTCTAAAGTTCCTAGAACAGTGTCTAGCTCTCAATAATTGTTAGAATCCATCATTTCTTTCAACAAACAGTTACTCAGTGCCAAACATTGCCCTAGGTACGAGGGCTGGCCCTCCAGGGATCTAGTAGGGGAAAGAGATAAACAGATGTTCACTGTCCACATGGTCATGGCAGTGACAGGGATGTACACAGGGCATGTGGATTTGCCTTTGTGCAAATTAGAAAACATTTCCAGCCTCAAGGCACACACTAGGTGGTGGAACTTGGGCTGGAATTCAGGAATTCATTCATTCCCTCAACAGGGTGGCTTTGCGCAGTGAAAAATCTGCACAACTGTACACAGCAGCACTGAAGAATAGCATCTAACACACACTGGGAAGAAAAAGGAATGGGTCAGAGATGAGCTTGAAGGAAGTGATGTCTGAATTGAGCCTGATTAGGGATGCATTCATCAAAATGGACAGAGCAATCTCGGGTGGCATTCTAGGGTGAGGGAACGATGTGAACAAAAGAAAAGAGGCAGGGAAGAGCACATTACATGCAGGAAAATACAAATAATTTGGTGCTGCCACAAGCGTGAGTCAGGGAGTGGTAGTGAGCATTAGGCAGGGGCCAGGAAATGCAGAGGTGTGTCCACCATGTTTACACCAGCCCCAGTATTCAACTCCATTCACCTAAGAGAAGATGACCGCACGTCCAATTTTTTATACTGATTCTGAGTTACTGACTTGAATGTGGTTTCACTTTTCTTCCTCTGCTCTTCTCTAGGGTTTCAGTGGGTGTTGGTAACAGCTGGTACCCTGAGGACAAATGATCCAACAACCACCTTGCGATCCCATCCTTCCTGGCCTTCCTTTCTGGTGCTTAAACCCCTCACCACAGTCATTCTGATGGAAGGATTTGTTGTTTTCTCAAACACCAGACTCTTTCACAACCTAGTGCTTCCTTCTGTCTGAAATTTAGACTGGGACCCTATTTCAGGTGATGCTTGCTTGTTTGTCAAAGCCGATAAATGGAAAGTTTAATTTTTTTTTATCCACTCTGGTCTACAGCTTCCTCTGAAGTTCCAGAGAAGCCTCACTCAAATCACATCGACAAAAGAAGAAATGGATCCACTCTGAAGGTAGAATAATACTGCAAAACATTGTACATTTCTTACACGGTGCAATTCCACTGAAAATTAAACATATCATTTCATGACAATGTGGACATTCTCAAGTGTAACTTTGCTTTGCGTTTAGCATTTTATCAATCAAATGCTGTGAATTTAATGAATTATTTATTTTCTCATTTTATAATTAAGGAAAGCAGAGTGAATATATTTCCATGACAGCAATATGAGTTTATACACAAAAACATAAACCTAGACCTGAAAACTCCTTGATCTTCACAATCTAGAATTTTGGACTTGGTCCAAGTCCCTTTCAATCATCTCATTCAATTATAATATTTATTATAATAAACATTTCTTGTGCTGATCATAAAAAAGATATGACTGAGTTTCTAATCTATTAGAGAAGACCGATATGTGTATAGATAAATTAAACTACCAGCTGGCTCGTAAAGTGCTAGAACAGAAATATGGGCCAAGTGTATGGGAATCAGAGAAGAATCAGCTTGGCTGGCAGACTTGGGAAAGCCTCGATGTAAGAGGTGGCTTTTCAGCTGGCTCTCAGAGACTGAGTAGAAGTTTCTTAGAGAATGTGGAGAATATTTCAGACAGAAAGAAGCACAGGGTTGTGAAAGAGTCTGGAGTTTGAGAAAACAACAAGCCCTTCCATTAGAATGACTGTGGTGAGGGGTTTAAGCACCAAAGGGGCACGAGCTGAACTGTAGCTGTAGGTTGAGACTGGATTGAGATGAGTCCCACGCTCAGCTTTGCTTTTCAGAGAGATATCTCTGGTGGTGGTATGTCTTAGTTCATTCAGACTGCTATAACAAAATATATCATACACTGGGTGGCTTACAAACAACAGGAATTTATTTATTTCTCACAGTTCTGGTGGTTAGAAAGTCCAAGAGTATCAGTGTCTGGTGAGGGTCCACTTCCTGGTTCATAGAGGGCAACTCCTAGCTGTGTCTTCACATGGTGGAAGGGGGAAGGCAGTTCTCTGAGATCTCTTATATAAAGGGCACTGATCCCATTCATGAGGGCTTCACCCTTATTCATGACCTAATCACACCCAAAGGTCCCACCTCCTAATACCATTACATTGAGAATTAGATTTCAACATATGAATGCTGGGAGGCCACAAACCGTCAGACCCTAGCCCAGTAAAGGATGAACTGGAGCAGATGCAAGTAAAAGCAGGATTCCACAGATGGAGCCACCTCATCACCCAGGAGAACAATACACTCTAAGACAATACAGTGGGGATATTTGTGGGGTAGAATCCTCTGGTTTTGTGACAGATTGGTTGTGGTAAAAGAGAAGAAGAATTCAGGAATGACTGTGAATTTTCTAACCTGAGAAACTGAGGAGATGGTGACATCATGAACCGAGATTAAGAATACTAAAGGTAGAGGAGTTTAGAGATAGAAGGATTTCATTTGGGATGTATTAATTTTGAGAGGACTGGAGACTATCCAATTAGAAATATCCAGCTGGTCATTGGAAATATTGATCTAAGCTTAGGAACAAGATCAGAGCTGGAAACAGAGATATGGGGATTATCATAGGCTGAACCATATGGAATTGCCAGCACTTGATCACATTTTACCTATAAAAATGGCAATTTCGTATGGAAAATAAACACAGTGAGAGAGAAGACAAGCATACCAGGGGTGGGCCAGGACCTGGAAAACATTGACTTCTAAGGGTGGGCAGAGAAGGATAAAATGAGGAAAACTGCAAAGAATTAAAATTGGTAGGCGATGGAGCTATAGGGGAAATTCAAGAGGGAGCAATGCTATAGAAGCCAGAGCAGAAGGACTTATCAGAAAGGAGTGGGTGTTCAAGAGCCTCGAACGCTGCAGAGGATACAAGTGGGAGGACAGAAAATAGGACTCTGAATCTGGCAGTCGGGAGGTGGCTGTCCCCTCAGCAGGAATGTTAGCTGAATGGTGATGCAAGAGCTCAGCTGTAAGAGGTCAAAAAGAGAGGCCTAATAGCAAGGTCTTATTTATTTGTGTGTTCTGTTTTTTAGGGTTCAGGGAGATTTGTACATATTTGTGTATAAGGAAGAAGACAAAGAAAAGAAAGTACGTAATCGAAGATATGTGACAGAAGGAATAATAGAGAGATCTGGGTCCTGGAGGAGGCATCATGAATTCATAAGAGAGATTTCCCCCAGATAGAAGGGACGAGGGGACTGACTAAAGGCAGTTTTATACCCCTAACCATCATGTGCATTTTCAGCCACACACTCAGAGAGATCACATTTATTAGTGCTGTTATGTTGTCATGGGACAAAAATTCTTCTCAAAGAGAAAGATGCCAGAGATTTTAATTACCAGAACTTCTTTCCAGAGGCTGGTTGTGATGTCTTTGATGTATTCTGGGACACACCTACCTCTCAGGCTGCAGCATCATGACTAATCAATCCTTCCCTCCTGGCCGTGGAGGGCTCACCCTCCCCAGATGAGCCATCTCCTTACAAAGACCTCAAAACCAGTCAAGTTCTTTGGTGAGAACCGAGAGAGGGTGTCGGAATTTACTCTGGCTGCCAGTCTTTGGGGATGTGTTTGGACAGTTTCTCTGGCTCTGGAGCTAATGGTCCCAACTACTACCGCTGAGAAGAGCTGGGGCAGAGGCTTCCCTTTGCTTCCAGTTTCTAACGTAACCAAAGGGAGAAATGCATCGCACAAGAAAGTGGTTGTTTGCTTAATGAAGCGTCACAAACATAGATGCTGTCTTAAAAATTCCCAACTAATCCTGTGCTCCTCACCACTCTGAGGCCAAAGTGCTGGGATTATGTTGTATTTATATTTGCCTACTCAGTTCATCTAATCAGAGTAGTAGGCAAAACAGGATTAAGAACATATGTCTCTTTATGCACGGAAGTTAATAATTGAAAGACCCAAGAGCCCAACCCTCTAACAAAAGAGTCTGCAACCCATTAGGTAAGGTCCTTAAGTGGCCAGTTGAACTTCCCATGGACTGGGGAGGTGGCAAATGCGAGCTGTTGGTCACAGTAGAGACGTAATGAGAGTTCAGGAAGGTTCCACACTAAGCTCCTCATAGATTATGCACAGAACACTTAACAGTTGTCATAATCCACTTATGGTTTTGTGTCTGGTACGAGGACTCTGTCAAAAGAACTGCTCAATAAATATTGTCTCTAATGAATGAGGGACTAAATGAGTGAATGATGTTGCCAAGGACACCATTACTATTTATCCAAATAAGAATTCAGCTTGTCTTGGTATTTGTGTGTGCATAAGAGAGAAAATAAGAAAATAAGGTAAGTCTTTTAGAAAGTCATCTCACTACCAGTTCCTGATTTAAGATGGTGAACCAATTAAAAAAAAAGACCATGGATCTTTAAAATGTATTTGAGTGTGTACACATATATACATAGATACGCATAGATACAAGTGCACACACACACACACACAATGACGAGTGTAGGCATCTGTAAGACCATAGCCTATGGTAAGATGACCTCAGATTCTGAAAGGTAATGAGAAAACTACACAATTTACACCCAGTAGCATCAGGAGGGTTCATACTAGTCTTTTGAGATAAATAAAACAGCAATAAAAATTCTCTAACATCCCAAGAAACTTTGATTTTAGCTCCTGCCTTTTGTTCCATGTACAGTCCCTCTTTTATTCTTTAATCTTCCATGTTTCTGATACTGTTAAGTGATTTTGTTACTATGGAAACCACAGGGTCTGCATAAAGCTCAAATATCATGTCAATTTATAAAGTGATTTGAAGTTTGTCCCATAGCTTGATAAAAAGGACTTGGAGGAACAACCATACCCCAATATTGTGATGTGCTTCTATACACACTTACCTGGGAATACACCTTTTTTATGTGATTGGGGCATAAATGTGGGCAAACGCGATTCATGAAGAAATATCTCACAGATACTGCTCCGAATGAAAAGAAAGCTTGGTTAGGAAATTCCAGGTTTATAAAATCATGGTAATTATGAGTTACAGCATACAGTTTATCCCTCACATGCTTTGTTTGTGAAGCATTTAAATCCTAGCTTTCTAAAAGAGCTTTCCTAGAAATATATAAGAACAGCACAATCAAACATCCAAGGAGGATTTTTTTAGGTGACTTTCTGCCTAGAGGTGAAAGATAAAGAAGCTCTCCTCTCAGGGTCCCTTCTAGGTCTCTGGGTCCCTAATTCTCCCACTGTAGATCTTGCTCTCATCTCCTGGGCCAAGTCCTGCCTTCAGACTAACACATATGTTTCTGATGTCATCATCTGGCTTGAGTCTGTCCATGATTCAGTGGTAGTGGAATCTGCCCTAATACTCTGAAATCACTTATTATTGTGATAACAGCAGAGTGGGCGGCAAGGAGGGGCACTGGGAACCCACAGCCAGAAATCTACCTAGCCTATTTATTTGAGGAAAAGCTACAAATCTGCGAGAGCCGTTAGGCAGCAAAAAGAACAAACAGAATGGAAGGGGAGCCGCTCTGCTCCCTTCTGCCCACCCTCCACCACCCTCCCTTCCGCCAGATCACCCCCAAGCACCTCATCACGACACTCCTGAAAACATTCTTGCTGGGTAAGAAGAAAGCATAATTATAGACTTCAGAGCTGTTGAGGTTTTCTTCTATTTTCAAAACAATGAATATCCTGTGGAAAGATAGCAACACTTGTGAATAAGCCGAGATTCTTTCCCTTGAACACACAGACAGTGGTCTGGAGGAAAAACCAGAGGATGGCCCTATTAATGATTTTATTCCTCGGACGATCTAACTGCATTGTTCTGCGGTGCCCCCAGGAACAAGCTTCTGAAAACATGATTATAATATCTTCAAAACTAAATATATTCTTTCTCTCTACACACATGTATACACACATAAGCACACATACACACGCACACACACACTGAATAGGCTCTCTAGTATTAAGAGAAATGAAATTGTTTACAAGTCCACAGCATGCAAAACTCAAAACTGACTTCCACGAAGCATTTAACTTATTCATGCACCTATTCCTATTTCTCACCTCAAATGTGATTAATAAAACCGTGGGAAATGTTTTAAATGTCTCCATGAGTTACATGGTAGTCTTTCTGGATTTGGAACAGGAGTGAAGCTCCATGAGTGTGCAGCAACATATGGTTTCCAGAGACAGAGGTTCTTTCCTGTGATTATCATACCAACATTCTTCAAAGTCCAGCAGAAAGTCACAGAGAACAGTTGTTGCTGGGGCTAAAGAAAACAACATTTAGCATTTCAAAAATGCTAATCTTTTCAACACTTCTGTTCACTAGGTATTGATGTCTCATTCAGCAGGTAAGGAAACTGAGACTGAAATAGGGATTCATATCTCAGAGTCTTTGTTCAGATTGGACTTTGTAGAGCCCAGACTATTTTCTTACTGCTAAATCGGGTCGTGCTTAAGAGAAGGCTGAATTGCTTCTAAAATATCATGTAAGTGTGGTTGCTTGAACCACAGCCCACTAGACTCTCAGTTCCTCTCAGATTGCCCTAAACAGAACATGCTCTCAAATCTCAAACAACATTGCACTGTTGCTTTTGTAAGGCTTTGGTCAAGTTCTTTTGACCATATGGGCTCTGTCACGTGGAAATGAAAACTGTCAATAGCTGTCAGAAAATTACATCCCATGAGAGGAACCAAAGCATTCTGGGTGCACACAATCACTAGTCACTGCCCGACACTCGACCACAGACACATGGAGATTCTGAGGCAGACACTGGAGATTGGATTCATTTGACTTTGGTGATGGTTTGGGAAATATGATTTTTCTTCCTGAAAAAAGTTTTTTTTTGGCAGCAAAAACCAAATCTAGGGGGATGAGTCACTTTTCTTCACCCAACTTTGTGTTCTTCTTCTTAACCAACTGGGAAGTTTTTGGAAAATCCAATTTTTATGAGTGTGCAAGTGTGTACATGAACATGCACACCCATGAGGGTGTGTGTGTGAGAAAGATTGACTGGTTGTGAGAAGGAATAGGGGAAGAAGAAAAATATATTTATCTTAGATCCAGTTTCTACCAGATAATTCATATTCTTAGCCTGTGGCCTTGAAGAAAACTGTTATTTTATTGTCACAAATGACTCACTGTGCAGTTTGCTGGTAAGTGTTTTCTTTCTTTCTTTTTTTAAATAATAAGTAGGAAAAAAAAAAAAACCCAGCCATGTGGGGAAATGCCTTGGCAGATGGAACACATCTCATCCAGACCCCAGGTCCTTTACAACTGAGTGTCTTCCTCTTCTTTGTGTTGGACGCACTCATTGATGGGGAAACAAATGCCAAGAGTTTCCCAATATCACTACTTAGCATTTCTGAAATGAAGAGAAATCTGGACTGTTGCAGGGAACTCTTAAAATCATCTCACCTGCTTTGCCTAAAGGTTGAGGGGCTTTACACAGACAAGCATTAACCAAGGCTGAGCCCTATACCAACAGGCCCTTTGTCTCCCTCAACCCGTGCTTGCCCTGAGCTTCAGTGGTACAGGAATTAGGAGAGGTTGTTTATAATTAAACTCCTCACTCGATTAACCTCACTCTCGAAGTCTGACAAGAGCCTGCAAGAATAGGACTGCATTCATAGGTAACTGAGCATTTCCACTTTGCCCCAAGAGCAGAACGTGAGTTTATTTCCTTTGGATGGAGTGTTTTGATGAGGGTGAGAAACCTCACTTGTTCTGATCTCTTCAGCATCCAAGTCTTGATTTGCAGACACCTGATGAATGCACACATGCATGAATTTCTGTTTGTGTTTTGGATTGTGTAGACACTTCGAGGAAACAAAGACTTGCGAGACTCCTCTCATGGAGCTCATGAGCTAGCAGAGGTAGAGCTGGCACATATGTGAGTGGGTAACTGAAAACACAAGGGTAACCAGCGTGTGGTGTCCTAACTCATCAGGGGATAGGCATATAAAATATTTTCTTTCTAATTTAACTTGTCCATTCATTCAGCAAATATTAACTTGGCACCTATTATGTGGCAGGCACTGTTCAAGGTGCTGGAAATAAAGGAGAGAAGAAAATAGACCACAAGAAATCCTATTTTTATGGTTATTATACTCTCATGAGAAGAGTAAGATAATATTTAATAAAAAGTAAGTAAAATATATTGAGATGAATTATATCAGATGAAGATAAGTGATATGGAGCAAAATGAAACAGGAAGGGCAATGGAAAGTGCCCAGTGTGTGTGTGGTCCGGGAGGGCTTCCACATTTAAATAGGGTGGGGTTAGGGGTGGGTGACAATTGAGCAAAAACCTGAAGGCAGTACAGGAGGGAGTGGTGAAACGGGAGGAGGAAGAGTATTCTGGGCAGAGGATATATTAATAGCAAGTACAAATGTCCTGTGACAGGAGTATCCCTGACCTGTTGGTTTGGAGCGAAGCAAACCACGAGGAATGTATAAGAGAACAGATCAGAGAGGTATGGGCTGGTCAGGTCATGAGTCAGACTACAGAAGGTCATTTCAAAGGCATGCTAAGGATTTCTGGCCTTTAATCTGAGACAGGGAGCCATCAAAGAGCTTGTTTTGTTTTGTTTGCTGCTCACTAGCTAAGCAACGTTGGGCAAACCAATTAACCTCTCTGAGCCTCAGTTTCCTCACCTGTCCAGTGGGGACACCAATAGAAAAATAGTACCTATTCCAGTATGGTTATAAAGATACCTGTTTAATTATGGTCAAATATATATAACATAAAATTTATCAGTTTAACCATTTTCAAGTGTACAGTTTGGTCTCATTAAGGTCATTCATATTCCTATGCCACCATCACCGCTATCCATCTCCAGAATTTTTTCACTCTATATCCATTAACCAAGAACTGCCCATTACTCCCTTTCCCCTGACTCCCCAGCCCCCGCCATCCCCTGATAACCACGATCCTATTTTCTGTCTGTATGAATCTGACTACTCCAGGAACCTCATGTAGCTGGAATCATACAATACCTGCCCTTTGGGGTCTGGCTTATTTCGCTTAGCATGATGTCTTCAAGGTTCATTCATGTTGTCGTATGTATCAGAATGTCTATCCTTTTTAAGGTTGAATAATATTCCATTGCAGGTATAGACCACATTTTCTTTGTGCATTCATCTGTCAATGGACATGTGAGTTGTTTTCACTTTCTGGTTATTATGAATAAAGCTGCTCAAACATGGGTATACAAATACATTTGAGTCCCCACTTTCAATTCTTTGGATGAATACCCAGAAATGGAATTGGTGAATCATATGGTAATTCTATGTTTAATTATTTTGAGGAATCTCCATACTGTTTTCAACAGTGTCTGTACCATTTTACCTTCCCACCAGCAATGCACGGGTTCAATTTCTCCAAACCAACACTTGTTACTTTCTGTCTTCTTGATAGTAGCTATCCTAATGGGTGTAAAGTGATATCTCATTGTAGTTTTGATTTGTATTTCCCTAGCGATTAGTGATGCTACGCATCTTTTCATGTGCTTATTGGCCATTTGTATATCTTCTTTGGAGAAACGTCTATTCAAGTCCTTTGTCCATTTTATAATTGGGTTTTTCGTTGTAGGAGTTCTTTATATATTCTGCATATTGATACCTTATCAGACATATGATTTTCAAATATTTTCTCCCATTCTATGGGTTGTTTTTCACTCTCTTGATAGTGTCCTTTGATTCACAAACTTTTTGATTTTGATAAAGTTCAATTTACCTATTTTTTTCTTTTGTTACCTACGGTTTTGCTGTCATACCCAAGAAATCATTATCAAATCCAATGTCATAAAGTTTTCTCTCCTATGTTTTCTTATAGTTTTAGCTTTTACACTTAGGTCTGATTATTTTGAATTAACTTTTGTATGTGGTATAAACTAAGGTCATTACAGGATTTTGAATAGAGGAGAAACATGATGTGACTTTTATCTTTAAAAGATCACTCTGACGGCTGTGTCAAGACCAAACTAGTACCAGCTGCACTTCATCTAATCCTTTCACACACCAAAAAGTGAATTCCAGAACCACATCTCAGTCTGAATTTATGAATTTTCTTTTTGTTCAATAATCATCTAAATCATTTGATACTACTTTTGCATGGGTGTGTTTATACCTCCTTCCCTTCAAACACCCTAAATCCATCATATGGAGAATAGAAACATAAATACTCTCCTTTACATTTGTATTATGCTTTTATTATTCATGCCTGGATACGTATTTAGCAAGTATTTGCTGGGTATCTATTCAAACCTGATACTTCCCTAGGCCACGGAGATACAGTGGTGAGAAAGACAAACCCTGTCTTCATGGAACATATATTCTTGTCATGCATTAAAAACATTGAGCTAACAGATAAGCGATTCTCATATCCAATGATTATGAATAGAATGATTAAGGTCAACTATTGAAAAAACTAAATCATCAGCCTTATTAGAGGCTATGGAAACATCCAAACTAATCGGTGGCAATACAATTGGTAAATAATTCATAGAAAACTATGTTGCTCAAACTATTTTTTCTGTGGCCACAGTCATCAAACCATGATCCATGGATTCATTCAGTCCTCCTTTGTTTTAAATTCCTAATCTACTATGTGCCAGGCACCTTTCTGGAAGCCGAATGAATAAGACTGTAGAATGAACTGATGTTGGACAGGAAAGCAGGCACCAGGCCACAGAGAGCCAAGCAGCCACTGAGAAGAGTATGCCCACTAGGAGCATCGGGCAGGGATTACTCCAGCTGTGTTCTACGGTGCAGAGCAGCGCTTGTCAACCCAGCTGCACGTTATAACCACCTAGGAGATTTTTTTAAATGCCAATGCCTGGGTTCTAGCCTCAGCATTTTAATTTAATTGGAGTCTGGGGTAGGGCCAGGAACTCAGTATCTTTTCCAAGTTCCCCGAGGCATGCTAAAATGCAGCTAGGGCTGAGAACCAGCGCTGCAGAACTTTGTGGCTGAATTTACCTACTCATCCGTGTATTGAAGCAGCTCAGGGTAACTATTTTTCTCTGAAAATAACTTTCATTGTTTTATTTTTTCTTATAACCAAAGCAACATCTGCGCGTTGTAAAAAGCATTGTAAACATAGAAAAAAGAAAGATCACCCAAAACCCACTTCCCAGAGATTTCTTTGATCAACATTTTGGTGTATTTTCTTTCTGGGCATATAATTGTGCTCTTTTTCCCCAAAATGGAATCCAGCTCTTCTCATCATTTAAGAAAGTACTGTGAAGAGTTGTTCACTGTCAGAACTGAGGACTATTTTGACTCTGCCAGTAGATAATGTCTCTGCTATTCTCAAGCAGAAATGAGACTGTTCTGTGCAGGCAGGTGTATTTGCTTGGCTTTTAATTTTCATTACAAGGGCCTTAGTCTCATTCTTGCCTCACTGATTATCCGATCATATCTCTCTGGCCTTCATCAAAACAGAGAGTAACCATACTAAGGGGCTTGCCTTGAACTCTACTTTCTTAAACTTTTCAAAAGCCTTGTTGCCAGAGATAATATCTATAGAGGATTGCCTGAAGGACACGAGTCTGTTTATTCCTCTATGTATTCTAAAACCTATCCTTGCAGCATGCCAGACCTTGGAGGATTGCATACCTGTGGCACACTATTTTAATTCCTTGTAAAAATGCTTTTACAGGATTGAACTTCAGCTGCATATGATAAGAAACAGTTCTCTGAAGTTTATTATTATATCTATTACAAAAGTGGACCCATTATTATGCTAGACATCATTTACTTACATCACTTAGGGTTGTCTTTATGAGAATCCACAAACGTGCTCAGGAAAAGAGATACAGTTTTTATATATTTGCTTAATCTCATGGACCTCACTAGTCTTAGTTATTTGTTTCCATCTTTCCTTTGGCTGCTGGGAAGCTCAGTAAAATGGTATCCCCAACTAGCAATTATGCCTGACTGTGGTATGTGTTTATGCATTTCCTCTTAACCCTGGCTTTATGATATTGCTACCCTCATTTTCTCTTCAACTATTAATTTTAACTTTTTATGTTGAATATATTTTTTGAGCCTTTGTGGGAGAGTAGAAGATGAAAACAGAAAACAAGAGAAGTAGGAAGGGAAGAAAATATAAAAAGGAGGAAGACAGAGAAAGAGAAGTGTGGGAGGGAGAGAAAAGGCAGGTAGGCAGAAAGACAATAAAGGCGCAGCCTTAACAATGGTGTGAAATTCTGTGCTAGGTGAGTCTTAAGGAGGAAGCGATTATTCTGTGTCTAGTCAGTGAAGGCTTGAACGGGCTAGTTATAGCAGCGAGCTCTCGTAGCAAACTCCCCCGTGTAGGGGCCTCTGCTGGGTACGTTAAGTGTGCGATCTCACTTAATCTTCACAGCAACGCTTTCAGGAAGGCGCTGTCAATATAGCCATTTCTCAGATGGAAAAAGAAACAAAAAGATAAGATGAAAGCAAAAACAGAAGTGAAGTAACTTACCCAGGTTCACACTGTGAGCAATGAACCTGGTTTCCAACCCAGATTTGTTAGCTACACACTCCCACCTGTGGTTTGAAGTTAATCTGATTCTTTTTAATGGACCATTAAAATCTTTTTAGAGAAATCAGAACTCCAGCTGAGAGACCTTGCTTATGTGAGTGACACCTTAGGTTACCACGATCTTTGTGTGCGTCCGTGTGCGCATGCTCACGATAAAGGACAACATTGTCCTCCACCCGTCCAGTTCCATCTCCCACAGAAACATAATTACATTGAAAACGGGAGCAGGAACGGGGTGGGGAGAGTAGCACAGACCGGCTGGCAGGAAGAGCAGGCAGCGAAGCCAAAAGGACAAAGGGAAAGCTGACAAGACAGAAGGAAAAGAGTGAAGGAGGGGAGAGCAGACGGGAAGAGGCCCTTGCAAAGAACTGAAAAGTTGACTGAAGGCCAGGGAAGGGACAAAGACGATCTCGGCAGGAAGCCTGGCAGGAGAAGTGGCAAACCAGAGCTACTGTAACAGCGAGATGCTCAGATAAAGACAGTTCTAAGGAAGGAAAGAGAGAAGGCCTTTCAACCCTCCTCCCCACCCCTGGGTGCACAACGATGGCAAGAGAGGGCCAAAGTGAATTGAAGAACACAGTGCCTGCCCTAAGCCTCAAAGCTCCAATCAAAACCCAACTCTTACAGTTTAAAAATTGGAGGCTGAGCACAGTGGCTTATGACTGTGATCCCAGCACTTTGATAGGCCAAAGCGGGAGGATCCCTTAAAGCCAGGAGTTCGAGACCAGCCTGAGCAGCATAGTGAGCAACACGTCTCTCAAAATATATATATATATATATATAGATAGATAGATAGATAGATAGATGATAGATAGATAGATAGATGATAGGTAGATAGATGATAGATAGATAGATAGATGATAGATAAATTTAAAAACTAGCCAGGGGTGGTGGCATGAGCCTGTAGTCCCAACCACTTGGGAAACTGAGGTAGGAGAATGGCTTGAGCCCAGGAGTTCAAGGCAACTATGAGGACACCACTGCACTCCAGCCTGAGCGACAGAGCAAGAACTCATGTCTAAAGGGGGA